>BDSI01000220.1:0-116280 GCA_003117195.1 Eudorina sp. 2006-703-Eu-15
CCGCTTTCGTTCTCCTCCCTCCGTCGTCCTTCGTTCTTTTTCGGCTCCCGCCCTGCCCCCGCTTGTTGGTCCTTGTTTTCTTTTTTCCGTCCCCCCTTTTCTTCGTGTGCTTTTCTGCCGTTCCCCCGTTGTTCCTCGCTTTCCCCGCCCCCCCCTCTCCTCTTTTCTTGCTTCTTCCCCGCTCCCTTCCCCCCCGCCCCCCGCCCTTCCCCGCCCCTTCCCCGCCGCCGTGCTTCCCGCTCTGTCCTCCGCCCTTCCGGCTCGCCCCCCTCCCCCTCCCCGTGCCCCCTCCCCTGCGTCCCCTCTCTTTCTGCTTCGCCTCCCTCCGTCCCCCCGGTTTCCTTCTTCTTTTTCCCTTTGTTCTCCCCGCTTCTTTTTTTTTCCCCCGGTCCCTTTTTTTTGCTCTCTCTTTCCGGCGCCGTGTTCCGTCTTGTGCCTCTCCCGCCCCTTGCTCTGTTTGCCTCCCCCCTTCTTGTTCTCCCTTTGCGCCCTTTGTTGCTTTCCTCGTGTCCCCGGTCTTGCCCCGTCGCTTTTTTTGCTCCGCCCGCCTTGCGGCTCCGTGTTCCCCTCTCCCCCTCCTCTCCTTGCTTCCCCCCTGTGCTTTCCCTTTTCTGTTTCCCGGCCTTGCTTTTGTCCTCGTCCTCCCCCCTCCCCCCTTTTTTTCTTCTTCTTCCTTTCGTCCCCTTCGGTCTTTTCCCCCTCTTTCTTTTTCTCCCGCTTCTCGTTGTCTTGTTTCTTCTCCGCTTCCGCCCCCTTCTTTCCCTCTTTCCCTTCCGTTGCTTCGTCCTGCTTGTCCCTTTTGGTTTCTCTGGCGGGGCCCGCCTCCCTCGCCCCGTTGCCTCCCCCTCCTGCCCTCCCCTCCCCCCGTTCCCCCCTCGTTGGCTCTTTTTCCGTCGTTCTTCGTTTTTTTGTCCCTTGTGTTTCCCCCGCCCGCTCTTGCTTCCCCCTCTTCGTCCCCTTGTCCCCGTCCGGGCCCGCCTTCCTCTTCCGTCCCCGTCGGTGCTTCCCCCTTCGGGGGGGCCCGCTGTCGTCCCCTTTGTTTCTCCCTTGCCCCTCCGGTTCCCCCCCGGGGCCCGGGCGCCGCCCCGGCGGGCCGCCGGGCCGCGGGGCCCGTCCCCCTCGGGGCCGCCGGGCCCCGGGCGCCTCTCCCCCCGCGCCCGGCCGTTCGTCCCTTTGGGGCCGGCCCCCTGTCGCCCGCTCCGCCCTGCCCCGCTGCCGTTCGTCCCCCCGCCGCGCCCTGCGTCCCCCCCGCCGCTCGCCCTTTCCTCCCTTCCCTTTCGGCCCCCCCTCCGTCTGTCCTTTTCCGGCCCGCTTTCCCCTCCGTTCCCCCCCGGGGCCGCCCCGTCCGTTCCCTCTGGGGCCCTCCCGGGTTCCGCCGCGGGGTCTCGCCCGCCCGCTGCGGCCCGCCCCGTGCGGCCGCCCCGGGCCCCGCGCCTCGCCCCGGCCCCCTTCTCCCCTTCCCGCCCTGCTCGTCGCCCCCGGCCCCCCCCTCCCGCCCCTGTTGCCTTTCTTCCCGCCCCCTTTCTCTTCTTTTTCTCCTTTCTGCGTTGCTTTCCCCGTTCCCCTTTTTCCCTCCGCTCGCCCCCCCGCCCCGCGCGCTTCCGCTCTTTGGCCTTCCTTGCTTCCTTCGCTTCCCTTTGTCCCTTCGGCTCTCCTTCCTCCCTCTGTCCCCTCCCTTCTTCCGCCCTCCTCCCCCCCCCTCTCTCTCTCTTTTTTCCCCCCCCCCTTCCCCCGCTGCCCCCCCTGTTTCTGCCTTTTCCCGCTTTTGCCGCTTCTTCCTTTTTCTCTCGGTCGTTCTTCTCGGGCCAGCCCGCCCCTTTCCCCCTTCTTTCCCCGGTCCTCCCCCTTCTTTTCCTCGCGCCCGCCCTTCTTCTTGTGTTTTTGCTGTTGTCCCCCTTGCCCTCATCCCTCGCCCGCCCTTGCTCCCTTTTCTCCTCTTCCCTTTCCGGGCCCCTTCCTTGTTCTTCTCCGCCTCCCCTCTCCTTTCCTTTTTTCTCCCCCTTTTCGCCCTCCTTCCTTGGCCCTCCCGTCCCCGTGGTCCTGCTCCCTGCTTCCCCGCTCTCCCCCCCCTCCCTCCGCTCCCCGCGTCCCGTCCCCGTCCCCCTCCCGGCCTTTTTTGTCTTCCTTTCCCCCTCGCCCTTGCTTTTTTGCCCGTGTTCCCCCCCCTTTTTGCCCCGCCCTCCTTGCTCCTTCTTTTCCGCTTGCTTCTCCGCTTTTTTGGTTTTGTGCTGCCTCCCCCCTCCCCCGCTTCCTTCCCCTTTTTTCCCTTTTTGGTCCTTCGTGCCTCTTTTTCTCCTTCCCGGTTTTCCTTCCTTTTGGTCCCCTCGTTGTTGTCTCTCCCTTTTTTCGTCTTTGCTTTTTCCCCGGCCGCTTCTTTGCCTTTTGTGTCCTCCCTCCCCCCCCCCCTCCCCTTCCCCCCCCCCCTCCCCCTCGTCCCCCCGCGCTCCCTCCCCCTCGGGCCCGTCGTTCCCTTTCCTTCCCCCGCCCTTGTGCCCCTCGCCTTTTTCCTTTCGCCCTCGCCTCTCTGTCGTTTCTTTTCCCCCCCGGCTCGCGCGGCCCCCTCCTCCTTTCCTCTCCTTGTGCTTCCCCCTTCCCGGTCTTTGTCCTTTCCTCCTTTCTGCGTCCCCCTGCGCCTCTTTCCCTCCCTCCCCCCCCCCGTTCTCGGCCGTCCCTTTCCCCCCGCCTCGCCCCCCCGTTCTTCCTGTCCCTGTTTGTTTTCTTGGTTTTGCCCCCCTCCTTCCTCCGTTCTGCGCGTCGTTCCCTTTCGGCTTCGCCTTCTCTTCCCTTCCTGCTTTCCCTGCTTCCCCTTCCGCGGCCCGCCTCGCGTCCCCTGTCGTCCCCTTTGTTTCTCCCTTGTCCCCTCCGGTTCCCCCCCGGGCCCCGGGCGCCGCCCCGGCGGGCCGGGGCCCCGGCGGGGCCCGGGTGCTCTCCCCTGTCGTCCCCTTTGTTTCTCCCTCCCGGGCGCCGCCCCGGCGGGCCGGGGCCGCCCCTGCGGTTCGTCTCCCTTTCGGCGCCCCCCGGGGCCGCCCTGCTTCTCCCGCCCCTCCCTTCTCCGCCCGCTCCCCCCCGTTGTTTCCCTTCTTCTTTCTTTCCCTCCCCCTCTTCTCCCCTCGTTCCTTCCTCTCCTTTCTTTTCCGGCTCCTCGCGCTTTCTTTTTGCTTTCGCGCCCCCCCGCCGTCCCTCCCTCCCCCCTGTTGTCTCTCGCGTTCTCCCGGTTTCTGGTCCCCCCCCCGCTTTTCCCGTGCTTGTTTCCGTTGCCGCCTCCCTCCGTCCCCGCCGTCGTCCCTTTTTTCCTCCCCGGGCGCCCTCCCCCTTTGCCCCCCGCTCCGGCCGTGGCCTCCTGGCTGCTTTTCCGCCTTCCCTCCTTCCCTCTTGTCTCTTCTCTTTTTTTCCCCTCCCCCTCCTCTCCCTCTTCTCCCTCCCTTCCCTTTTCCCGCTCCCCCTTTCCCCCGTTTTTCCTCCCTCCCCCCTCCTTTTTCTTTCTTCTCGTCGTTGTTCCCTTCGGGTCTCCTCCGCCCGCTTTTGTTTTTCTGCTTCGCTTCTCGGCCTTCCTCCTCTGTGCCCCCCCCTCGGTGGCCCGGCCCCTTTGTTGTTGTTTTTGTCGTTGTTTGTCCTTTTTCCCTGCCGCGGCCCTTCCTTCTTTTCGGGGTTCTCTTTCCGGGCCGTCGTCTTCGTTTCTTGTCTTCCCTTCCGGGGCCCCCCTTCCCTGTTCTCGTCCCTCCCTGTCGTTCCCCTTGTCCTCGTCGGGGCCGCGGCCGCCCTGTCTGCCCCCGGCCCCCGTCGTTTCCCCCGCGGCGCCTCTCTGCGTCGGGCCCTCTCATCCTTCCTTTGTGCTCTTTTTTACCCTCCGGTCCCCTCCCGGGCCCCGTCGCCCCGCGCCGCCCTGCCCGGGCCCCCCCCCCCGGCCCCCGCCCCCGTTCCCCCCCTGTCCCCCCCCTCCCTTCTTCCCGCCGCCCGTTCCGCCCTCCGTTTCTCGTTTCCCCCCCCCTCCCCCGCCCCGTTCGTTGCCGCTCCCCCCGTTCGCCTGTCCTTTCCTTTCCCCGTGCCCCTTCCTCTCCCCCCTCTCCCTGTCCTGTTCTCCCCTCCTGTTCTGTCTCCCGCTCCTTCCCTGTCGTCCCTTGGTTGCATGTTTTATTTCGCCTTCGTTTGTGCCCCTCTTTTTTCGCTGTCGCTTCTGTCCCCTCCGGGGCGCCCCCGTCCCTTTCGTTCCGTTCGGTTGTCCGTTGTCTTTTTCCGCGTTTCCCGTCGTCTTCCCCCCCGCCTTCTTTGGCCCCCCTCGCCGTTGCTTGTCCGTTTCTTTGTCCCCCCTCGTCTTCCCCTTCGGGCCCCGCTTTCCGTCGTCTGTTCGCCGCCTTCGCTTTCGCTTTTCCCCTTCGCCGCCGTCCCCTCTTCGGTCGTCTTCGCCGGGTCCCTCGTTCCGTCCCCTTTGCGGGCCGTTCCTTCGTTCGTTTTCTCGGCGTCCTCCCTCTTCTTTCCCCGTCGGGGCCCGCCCCCTCCGTTCTTCCCTTTTGTTTCTCCCCTCTGTCCCTTCGGTTCGTCCCCTTGTCTTTTCCCTGTGTCCCCGTCGGGGCCCCCTTCCCCTGCGCGGCCCCCTTCCCCCGCGGGGCCCCCTTCCCCCGCGGGGCCGCCGCGCCCCCGGGGGCCGGGGGCCTCTTCCTTGTCCGGGCCCGGGCCCCCGGGCGTGGCGCCGCCCTCCCCCTTTGCGGCCCCCCCTCGCCCCCTCCGCCCCTCGTGCCCCCTCCCCCTCCCCTTCTCCCCTTCCGGTGCTCCCGCCCCTCTTTTTGTCCCCTTCTTCTCCCGTCCTTCCCGTGCCCTCGGCCCCCCCCCCGTGTCCCCCGCGGCTTCCCTTCTTTCTTTCTCCTCCCCGCCGCCTTCTCCTCCCCCGTCTCCTTGTTCCCTTTTCCCGGCGCCTCCCTTTCCGTGTCCGCCCCCTCCCCGCTCGTCCCCTCTCCGCCCGTTTCCCCGGCCTCTTCGGTCCCGCCTCTTTCCCCCCTGCCCTCCTTCCCTCTCCCCTCTTCGCCGCTTCCCGCTCCCTCCCGCCCCGTGCCCGGCTCCCCCTTCCTTCCCGCGCCCCCCTCTTCTCTGCGCCCTTTCCCTCCGCTCCCGGTTTCCTCCTCCTCCCTCCCTCCCCTTTTTTCTTCCTCTCCCCCCTGTGCCTCTCTTCTTCTGTGTCCCCCGCGGGGCCTCCCCCCCCTCTCCTTCCTTCGTTTTGTCCCTCTTCCCGCCGTGGTCCGCGCTCCTCTTTCCCCTCCGCGTTCGCTTGCTTCCGCTCCCGTTTTCCCCTCCGGGGCCTTCCCGTCTCCCCCGCGCCCGTCTCTTCTCCCGTCCCCTGCCTCGCGTTTCCCCGCGTTCCCCTGTCTCTTCTTCCCCCGTTCCGCCCGTTGCCTCCCCTGCCCCTGTCTTGCTCCCGGTTTCTCTCTTCCCCTCTTCCCCTTCCTTCTTCGGTTCTCTTTTCTTGGCCCCTCCTTCGGCTTTTGTCCTCTCTTGTTGTTTTCTTTGCTCCTCCGCGGCCTCGGCCTGTTTCCTTTGGCGTTTGTCCCCGTCGGGGCCCCCCCCGCGTGCTCCTCCCCCCGCTGTGGCCCGCTTTTCGCTTTCCCCCTCTTTCCTTCTCCCCCTGCCTTCTGGCTCCTTCCGTCGTCTTGGCTTCGTCCTCCCCGCCCCCCCTCCGTCCCCTCTTCTTTTTTCTCCCTTTTTCCCCCTTCCCCCCCTTGTTTCTCCCCCTCTCCGGGCCCGCCGCCCTCGTTCTTTTCTTTTTCGGTGCTCCCTCTTGCTTCGTCCCCTTTCGGGCCGCCCCGGGCCGCTGTTTGGCCCTCGCTCCCGGGCCCCCGCTCGGGTCCCCCTCCGTCCCGCTCGTTTGGCGGCCCTCCGTTTCTTCTTCCCTCCTCCTTCCGTTCCTCGCCTCCCCTCCGTTCTCGCTCGCGCTTTTCCCCCCCTGTTTCCCCTGCTTTCCTTCCCGTTTCGCCTTCTCCTCCCCCCCCCCCCTGCCCCCCCCTTTCCTGTGTGTTCCCCTTCGGGCCCCCCTCCTTCCGCGCCCTTTTTTCTTTTGTCTCCCCTCCCCTTTTTCTCCCGTCCCTCCTTTCCCGCTTTTGCTTCTCTTCTCTCTCCGTCTTTCCGTTTTGTTCTCCTTTTCCTCCGCTTGCTCTTTTCCGCGTTCGCCTCTGTCGTTCTTCCGTCGCCGCTTCGTTTTGTTCTCCCCTCCCCTGCCCCCCCCGTGCCCCGCTTTCCCTGCCGGGGCGCTCCTTGCCTTTCCTCCTCTTCTCTTGCCCTGCCTGTGCTCCCCTTCGTTCCCTTTTCTCTTCCCTCTTTTTTGTTCCCCCTTTTGTTTTCCCCGGCCTTTTCTCCGCTGCCCTCCGCCTTGCTTGTCTCGCTCTTGTTTCCGCTCCTCCTTGCCTTTCCTCCCGCCTTTTCCCTGGGTGTCCCCCCGCTCCCCCCTCCTCCGGCGCCCCTTTCCCTGCCCCCCTCCGCGTCCCTGCTGGCCGCCTTGTGCCCGCTTTCTCGGGCCCCCTCCGCCTCCCTCCTTTCCCCCCTCTTCGCCCCTCCCGCGTTCCCCCTCGCCGGCCGGCTTCCCTTTGCCGTGCCGTTCTCCCCCCGGTTCTTGCGCTTGTCGTGCCCCCTCCCCCCCCCCCTCGTCTTTCCCCGCGTTGCTTTTCCTCTTCCCTGCCCCCGCTGTGGCTTCCGGCCCTTTGTTCTTTTTGGCCTTCCCCTCTTTGTCGTTTTTCTCGTTTTGTCTTTTTTTCTCCCCTCGCCCTTCCTTCCCCTTTGGGGCCCCCCCCTTCTTTCCCCTTCTGCCTTGTCCTGTCCTCCCCCTCCCTTCCCTTCTGCTGTCTCCCTTCGTTCTTTTCTTCCCCCCTCGTCTCCTTCTTCCTTCCTTTCCCCCCTCTTTTTTGTTCTTTCGGTGGGTTTGCCTTTCTTGCTCTCCCTTCCTCCCCTTCTTCTTTTTTTTTCTCGGCGTCCCCTTTTGTCCCCCCGCCTTTCTGCCTTCCGTGTCGCCCCCCGCTCTTTTTCTCCCCCCCCTCCCTCTTCCTTTGCCTCCTTCCGCCGCTCTCCGCTGCGTGGTCGTTTTCTCGCCCCCCTCCCCCCTTCGGTCCCCCGCCCGCCCGTTCCCCCTCTCCCCTTTCTCTTGCCTTTTCCCCTCCCTCTCCCGCCGTGTCCGTTTCTCCCCCTTCTCTTTTTCCCCCTTGCGTCCCCCTTTCCTCCGTTCTCGTTCTCGCCCCCCTGTTCCTTTCGCCCCCCGCCCCTCCCTCCCGCTCTCCCCCCCCCTTCCTCGTTGCTCCTCTTTCCTTTTCTCCTTCTCTCCTTTTTTCCGCGTTTCTCCCGTCCCCCGCTCCTTCTTTTTTCTGTCCCCTCCGCCCGCTTTCGCTTTTTGCCTCCCTCTTTGTCCCTCCCCCCTCGCTCTGCCCCGTTTTCCTTTCCTTTGTCTGTCTCCCGTTGCTTCGTCCCCTTCTGGTTCCCTTCGTCTTTTCCCTTTTCGTTCCCCTTCCCCTCCGTGCTTCCTCTCCTTGTCCCCGTCGTTCGTCTCCCTTGTCCCCTTTGGGCCCCGTCGGGCCCCGGGCGCCCCCGCGGCGCCTGCTTCCCCTGTCGTCCCCTTTGTTTCTCCCTTGTCCCCTCCGGTTCCCCCCGGGGCCCCGGGCGCCGCCCGGCGGGGCCCGGGGCCGCCCCTCCCCGGCCCCCGGTCCCGCCCCCGGCCCCCCGGCGGTGCCCCCGGCCGTCCCCTTCTGCGGCCCCGGCGGGGCCGCTTCCGTTCGTCGTTCTTTTTCGGGTTTTCTGTTCCCCTTGTTTCCTTTTCGGGCCTTTCCTGCGTCGTCCCTTGTTTTCCCCTGCCGGGGCCTGCCCGGGCCCCGTCCGTCCCTTTCCCGGCCCCCTCGCCTGCCCGCGGGCCCCCCCCCGCCGGGCCCCACCCGGCCCCCCCCCGTTCCCCCCGCTCCCGTTTTCTCCCTCCCCTTCTCTCTCCTTTTCCCTCTCGCCGCGTTTCCCCTTGTGCTTCCCCTCTTGTTCGGGCCCTCCCTTCCTCCCTCCCCGGTTTTCTCCCGGTCTCGCTCCTTTTCTCCTCTCTCCTTGTCTGCCCGCCGTTTGTTCTCCCTTTCTTTCTTTCCTTTTCCCCCTTCCCTTTTTGTTCCCTTTTTTCCCCCCCCGCCCCTTTCTTGTCCCCTTTGCTTTTCTCTGGCTCTTTTTTTCTCTTCCCGCCCGGCCCCCCTTGTTTCTCCGTCTCGCTTTCTGCCCCTGCGGGCCTCCCTCCGTTTTTCCCCCCCCTCCCCCCTCCGGCCTTCGTTTTTCCTCGGCCCTCCTTCTGCCGCCGCCCGCCTCCTGTTCTGGTCTCCTCTTTGTGCTTCCCCCCCCCCCTTCTTCGCTGCTTGTGGTTTTCTCGCTTTCCCTCCTCCCTTTCCCCCTCCCCCTCCCCCGTTGTCCCCTTTGGGCCCGCCCCCCCTTCCCCTCGCCGGCCCCCTCGCCGGTCTTTCTTCGTCCGCTCTGCCCTCTTCTTCCCTCTCTTGCTCCCCCCTGCGCGCCGCCGGCTTTCCCGGCCCCCGTCTCTTTCCCTTTTTTTCTTCTCTTCGTTGTCCTTTCGGCCCGCCCCGCCTGCTCGGGGTTCCCCGCGGTCCCCCGGCCCGCCCCCCCGTCCCTTTTCGGGCCCCCCGCCCGTCCCCGCCTCGCGTTCTCCCCTCTTCCCCTCTCTTTGTCCTCCGCGGTCTTGCCTTGTTTCCTCGCTCTCCTTTTTCTCGTTGTGCTTTTCCGCCCCCTTCGCGTTTTGCTTTTTCTCTTTTTTCGCCTGCCCCCGGTCTGTCCGCGTTGGTGCCCCTTCCCCTCCTTTCTGCCCCCCCTTTGCTCCCTCCTCCCCCCGGGTCTCTGTTCCCGCCCCTTCTCCCCCCCCTTGTCTGGCCCCTCCTCGTGCCCCCTCCTCGCCGCCCGTGCCCCTGTTTTCCTCCCTCCTTTTTTCCCTTTCGTCTTCCCTTTTTCCCTTTTTTTCCGTCCCTGCTCTGCCCCCCCGGCCCTTTTTTCCGCGCCCGTGCCCTTCTCTTTTTTCCCCTGCCTTGCTCTTTCCCTCCTCTTCGCTTCCCCTCCTCCTCCTTTCTTTTTGTTCCTCTTCCCCCCCCGTCCCCTCCCCCGTCCTCTTGTTTTTCGTTTTCTCCCTGTCTCCCCCTTCTCGCCCCCCCTCTCTGCTCCCTTGTTTTCCCTTGTCGGTCTCCCCTTTTCGCGGCCCCCTCCTCGCCGTTCTTGTCCCCTGTCGTCCCCCCCGGGGCCCCGGCGGGGCCGGGGCCGCCCTGTGCTGGTTGGTCTTCCTTTTTTCTTTTGGTTTTCGCCTTGCCCTCGCTCTTCCCCGCTGGCTTCCCGTCCGCCCGCCTTCCCTTTCTTGCGCGCTTTTGTCCCCGCCCTCCCCGGGCCCCCGCCCGCGCTCCTCCCCCCCCCCCCCCCCCGCCTTTCCCGCCGGCGCCCGCTGGCTCCGCTTTTCTCTTCGTTTTTTCGTTTCTTTTTTTCTTTTTTCCCCCTTCCCTTCTTGCTCTCTTTTTTCGGTTTTCTTGTCCGTTGCCCTCGTGCTGGTCTCCCCCCCGGCGTCCCCGGGCGCCTCCGCCCCCTCGGCGCCCGTCCTTCCCCCCCCCCTGTGGGTGCTCCCCGGGTTCCTCCCGCCCCCCGTCCCGTTGGCCGTTTCCCTCCCCCCCGCGTGCGTCCTGCTTTCCCTGCTGTTCCCTTCTCGGCTTCTCTCTTTCCTCCTTGCCCCCCGTCGCCCCCCCCTTTTTCGCGCCTCCGCGCCTTTCTTTCGCTGGTCCCCGCCTTGTTCCCCCCTTCCCTTCTTTTGCTCCCCTTTCCCCCCTCGCCCCCGCTGCTCGTGCTCCTTGTCCCCCTGCCCCTGGTTGCCCTTCCCCGTTGTGCCCTTCGGCCCCTCCCGGCCTCTTCCGTCCGGGTCCCGCCTTCCCCCTTCCCCTCGGTGCTTTCCCTCCGCTTGCCTCCTGTCCCCCCTCTTTCCCCCCCGTGGGTGTCTCCTCTCCCGTTTTTCCCCCTCCTCCTCCCGCCGTCCCGCCTTCGTGCCTTCCGCTTTGGGTCCTCTTCCCTTCTTCCCCCTTTCGCTGTCCTCCCCCTTTTCTCCCGTCTCCCCTCCCTTTGCCGCTCTCCCCGCTTCTGCCCTCCCCCGCGGTGCCGCCCTGTCCTCCTCCCCCGCTTGTTCCGCCCTTTCGCTCGTTGTCCCCTTCTTGTTCCTGTTTTTTCCGGTCCTGCTTTTTTTTCCGTTCCTTCCCTCCCCTCTGCCCTGCCCGCTTTCGTGTCCCTGCTGTCTCTGCTTGCCGCCCTCTCCTTCCCCTCCCCTCCCCCTTTCTTTCCTCTTTCTGTTCTTCTGTCCCGTTGTGCCCTCGTTTCCCTTCCCCCGTTCCTTCTCTTTTTGTTGTCTTTTCTCTTCCTTCCCCGGCTTTTGTTCGTCCCTTTGTTGTCTTCTCCTTTTCGTTTGTCTTCCCCGGCGGGGCCCCCCTTCGCTTCCCCCTTGTCCCCGCGCGTCCCCCTTCCCTTCCCCCGTCGCCCGTGCTTGTTGTCTCGTCGTCCCCTTCTGGGGCCCCCGCTTCCCCTCCGGGCCCCCGGCCGCCCCCGTTTCTCCCTTGTCCCCTCCGGGGCCGGGCGCCGCCCGGTTTGTGTCCCCGGCGGGCCCGCTGTTGCTTCCTTGTTCCGTCCGGTCCCCCCTGTCCCCCGTGTGTCGTCTCCCTTGTCCCCCCCGGGCCCTCTTGCTTCCCCTCCGGGCCCCCCTGTCTTCCCCTCCGGGGCCCCCTTTGTTTCTCCCTTGTCCCCTCCGGTTCCCCCCCGGGGCCCCGGGCGCCGCCCCCGCGGGGCCGGGGCCCCGGCGGTGCTTCCCCTTCGGGGGCCCGCTGTCCCTTCCCTCCCTTCTGTTCCCTTTCGGTTCCCCCCCCGGGGCCGCCGTTGTCCCCCCCGGGGCCCCGGCGGGCCCCTCCGCGGCCGCCCCCGGGGCTGGGGTTCCCCCCCCTTCGGGCCCTTCTTTCGCCCCCCTCCCGGGCCCCGGCGCCCCCCCCGGGCCGCCCCCCCGCCCCCCTCCTCCCTGTTCCCTGTCCTCGCGTCCTTCCGTTCCCCCCGCCCCCCTCCGTCCCGCTGTCTTTTTTCGTCGCCTTTTTCCTCTTCTCCTCTCCGCGTGCTCCTTCCCTTCCTCCCCGCTCCCCGGCCCCTTCGTTTCTTTTTCGGCCGGCTTTCCCTCCCCTTCCTTTTCTTCTCCCCGTTTGTGCGCCCCGCCTTCGTTGCTTTTGCTCCCCTTCCCGCCTCTTGCTTCCCCCCTTCCTTTGGCCTCTTCTTTCTCTTGTGCTTGTCTCCCTTCTCCCTTCCCCCGCCCCTTGCTCCTGGTTTTTTCTTCTCCCTCTTTCCCTTTCTTTCCTTTTCCTTTTGTCCCTTCCGGCCCGCGGCCTCCTTCCTGGCTTGTCCTGCTTTTCCTGTCCTCCTCGCCCGTTTGTCCCGCGGCCGCTCCCCCTGCGCTCCCCCCCCCGCCTTTTTTGCCGTGGCGGCCTCTGGGTCTTTCCTGCCGCCCCTTTCCTTTCCCTCCCGTTTCCCCTCTTTTTTTCCTTTGTGCTTTTGTTCCCCGTCCCTCTCCCTCCCCCGTCTCTTGCCTCTTTTTCCCTCCCGCCCCTCTGTTTTTTCTGTCCTCCCCGGGTCTTTTCCTCCCTCTCTTCTCTTCTTTCCCCCCGCCGCCGCTGTTCTTCCCCGTTCTTGCCCCTTTGTTTGCCTGTTTCTCGTCCTTCCTCGTCTCCCTTTTTTTCTTTCTCCCCCCCCTCGTCTTTTCCCCCTCCTCTCTTTTCCCCCTCCCGGGCCCTTCTTTTCTTCTCCCTCCCCCCTCCCCCCCGCCCCTCTTGTTTTTCTTTTTCCCTGCCTTCCCCCTTCTCTTTTCTTTTTCTTTCTCTGGCCCTTCTCGCTTCCGGCCCGGTTTTCGCCCCGGGGGCCCCGTCCCCGTCCGGCGCCTCTCCTCCCCTGCTCGCGGTCCGTTTTTCTGGGTTCTTCGCCTTTTTCTCCTCCCCTCCCTCTCCCTTCTTCCCCCCCCCCCCCGCCTTTCCTTCGTTCGCTTTGTGCCTTGTCCCCGTCGGGGCCCGCCTCCCGCTCCCCTCCCTCTCCTCGCTGTTCCCCCCTCTTCTTTTCTTCCCTGTCCCCGCCTTGTGGCCGGTTTTCCCTTTCGCTTTCTCCGCCGGTCCTCTCCTCTCGCGCCCCCCTTTTGTCCCCCCTGCCGTCCTGTGTCTGTCCCCTCCGGGCCGCCCCCTTTTTCCCGGCCCGTCCTTTTCCCTCTCCCGTCGGTTTTCGGTCCCTTCGCGTTTGTCCTTTTTCGTTCTTTTTCCCCCTCCGTGTTTCTTTTTCTTCGTCGTCTTGTCCCCTCCCCGGCCTGCTTTTCGTCCCCCTCCCGGGCCCTCCCCGTCGTTCCCCTTGTCCCTGTCGGGCCGCGGCCGCCCCCCCCCCCCCCCCCTTCTGCTCCCCGCCTCCCCTTCGCTTCCCCCTCCGGGGCTTCGCCCGGGCCGCCTTTGTGTTCCTTTTCCTTTCCCCCCCGCCCCCCGTGTTCTTCCCCTTTTCGCCTCCCCCTTCGCTGTTCGTTTCTCCCCCTCTTGTCCGCCCCTTTTCCTTTTGCTTGTCTCCCTTCTCCCTTCCTCCCTCCCCCTCCTGCCTTTCCCTTGCCTTTTGGCCCCTCTCCCCGCCCCGCGGCCTCTCCTCCTCCCCTCGTTTCCCGGCTGGTCCTCTCCCCCGCCTCTGTCCCTTGTCTTTGTTTCTGTTTCGCCTTTGCCCCCCTCCCCCTCCCTTTTCCTTTCCGTTTCCTTCTCCGCCCGTTCTCCCCCCTTTTTTTCCCCGCCGCCCGTCCTTTCCTCCTCTTTTCTTTCTCCTTTTGTCCTTTTTCCCCCCCCCCTCCCCCCCGCTCCGCCTCCCCTGCCCTTCTTGTTTTTTTGCCCCCTTCCCCCTCCCCTGTGCGGTTCCCGGTTCTGTCCCGTTCCCCCGGGTTTCCTCCTCCGGCCCTCCCCTTCGGCTTTTCTTGCCTCCCCTTCCCTCCCGTGTCCTTGTTCTTCTCTGTTGCTCCTTTTCCCTCCCCCCCCCCCCCCGCGGCTTTTTTCTTTGCCTCTGGCCCCCCCTTTTGTTTTTTTTCCTGCCTTCCTTTTCTGCTCCCCCCCCGCCCCCTCCCTTTCGGCTTCTTGCGTCCTCTCCCCCGTGTTTTCTCCCCCGCTTTCCGTCTGGTCTTTTGCTCTCTTCCCTGCCTTGGCCCTTCTTTCCCCGTCCCGTCGTTCTCGGTTGTCTTCTCCGGGCCTCGCTCCCCCGTCTTTTTGTTTTGCTTGTTCCTTCGTGTCTCCGCGGCCTTCCCTTTTTCCCCTTCCCCGTTCCGTCCCCCGCGGGGCCGCCCCTTCCTTCCTGCCCCTTCCCGGCCTCTTGTGTTCCCTTCCCGGGCCCCCTCCCCCCCCGCTCTTCCTTCCGTTGCCCTCGCCCCCTTGCCCGCGCTTTGCCGCCCTCCCCCTCCCCCGCCTTCCTCCCCGCCCCCCTTTCCCTTTTCCTCTTCCCTCTCTGTCCTTTTTGTCCCCTCCGGGCCCCCCTTCCCGGCTTCCTCCCCCTCCCCCCCCCCCCTCCTCCTTCCCCTCTCTCCTCCGGTGTCCCCCTCTTCCTTCTCCTCTCCTCTTCTTCTCCTCCCTCCCCTGTTCCGTTTCTGCTCGCTCTTTTCTCGCCCCCGTTCTCCCCCGTCCCCTTCGTTCTTCGCCTGCTCCTCTTCCCCTTTTCCCTCCCCTCCGCTCCCCGCCTCCTCCTTCTTTCTCTGCTCCTTCTCGCGGTCTTCCTCCTTCTGGTTCTGTCCCTCCTTGCTCTGCTCTCTTTCCCTCCCCTTCCCCCTGTCCTTCTTTTGCTTCCTTTCCCCCTTCGCTCGTCCCCGTTTTCCCTCTCCTTCTTTTTTGTTTCCCTGCCTTTCCCCCCGCCTTTTCTTTTGTTGCCTCTGTTGCGGGTGCCCCCGTCGCCCTTTCCCCTCCCGTTTTCCCTTTCCCCCGGGCCCTCCGTCTTTCTTCCCTTCCCGGTCCCCTTCTCCTCCCGGCCTTGGCCCTGCTTCTCCCTCTTTCTCCCTTCCCTCCCGTTTCGCCGTTCTCTTCCCTCTTCCCCCCGCTCCTCTTCCTGGGTGCGTCCGCGCTTTTTCCCGTCCTGCCGCGGCGCTTCTCTTCGCCGCCCCTCCGCCTCCCCCCCTTGTCTGTCCCCCTCCTCCCCTCCTCGGCCTCCTTTCCCGGCGCCGCCCCCCCCCCCCCCCCCCTCCCCTCCTCCCTCCCCTCCCCTCCTGTCCTCCTCCCCCCCGCCTTTCGTTCTTTTCGTCGTTTTCCTGTTTCCCCCCCCCCCTCCCCCCCGCCCCCCGCTCCTGCTGGTGGCCCCCCTGCTTCTCCCCCCTCTCCCCCTCCGTCGCCCCCCTCTCTCCCCTCTTCCCCGGTTTGTTCCTCGTTCTCCCCCCCTTCGCCCCCCGTTTTTCTCTCCGTTTTTGCTCTTCTCCCCGTTGCTCCCCCGCTTTCTTCCCCTTCCCCCTCCCCTTTGCTCCCCCTCTCCCCCTCTCTTTCTCTTTCTCTCCGTTCCGCCTCTCTCCTCCCCCCGCTTTCTCCCTCTCTCCTTTCGTTCTTCCGCCCTTTGTCCCTCCGCTTTCCCTTCTTTTCCCCGCCGGGCTCGCCTCTCCTTCCCCTCCCGGGCCCCTCCGGTGGCCGGCCCGCTCCCCGTCCCCGCCGGGGCCCGCCGCGATGCTTGTCTCTTTCAGTTCTTCTTCCCCTTCGGGCCGCGGCCGCCCTGCGCGGCGCGTCCGGGCCCCCCTCTCCTTTGGGGACAGCTTTCCCCTCCGGTTCGTCTCCCTTGTCCCCTTTGGGGCCCCGTCGGGGCCCCGGGCGCCCCCCCGGGGCCGCCCCGTTCGTCCTTTTTCGCTTCCCTCCCCCGGGCCCCCGCCCCTGTTCGTCTCTTACTTTCGTCCCTATCCGTCCTCGTCCCCGGAGGGGAAGGGGTGTGAGTTCGTCTCCCTTTAGGGAGAAACTGTTGCTTCCTCGTAGGGGAAGCACTGGGGACGAATGGGTGTTCCCCGGAGGGGCCGCCCCGGGGCCGCCTTCCCTTCCCGGGCCCCCCTCGGGGAAGCGTTCTTCCTTTCATCCCCCACTCCCTTCGTCCCTGTCCCTTACAGGGCCTCGTTTCCTTTTCGGGCCGCGCCCCTGTCGCTGTCCCCCTTCCCTTCCCCGCCCGTCGTTCCCCTTCGCTTCCCCCCCCGGGGCCGCCGTTCCTGCCGGGCCCCTCCTCGCGCCGGGCCCCGCCCCGCGTTCTTCCCCTTCTTCCCCTCCGGTTCGTCTCCCTTGTCCCCTTTGGGGCCCCGTCGGGGCCCCGGGCGCCCCCCGGGGTTCCCCGGCGGGGCCGCCCGCGGTCCCCCCTCCGGGGGCCGCCCCCTTTCCCCTCCGGTTCCCCTTCCCCTCCGGTTCGTCTCCCTTGTCCCCTTTGGGGCCCCGTCGGGGCCCCGGGCGCCCCCCCGGGGTTCCCCTCCGGGGCCGCCCGGGGTTCCCCGCGGGGCCGCCCTCGTTCCCCTTTGGGGCCCCGCGGCCGCCCTGGCGCCGCCGGGCCGCCCCCCTGCCTGCTTTCTCCGGGCCCCGCCCCGGGCCTGTGGCCCCCCTTTTCTCGGGCCGGGGCGGGCCCGCCCCGGGCGCCCCGCCGGGGCCGCCGCCCTCCCCTCTCTCCCCTCCGGGGCCCCGTTCTCCCCCTCCTCCCCTCTCTTTTGCCCCCCCTCGGTTGTCTCGCCTGTCGTCGTTGCGGGGTCTTCCCCCTTCCCTGCTGCTTGCCCGCCTCCCCCCTTTTTCCTCCCTTTGTCGTCTCCTTCCTGTCTTTTTCCTCCGTCCCTCGGCCTTTGCTCTTCCTTCTTTCTCCCCCCCCCCCTCCTGCGCGGCTTTTCCCGCCTCTCGCCCGCTTTTCCTTTCTCTGTTCCCCCTCTCCCTGCCTTTGTCTGTTCGGGCCCCTCTCTTCCTCCTGCTCCTCTTTCGCCCTTCCTGTCTCTCTCCTCGTCGGTCTTCCCCTCCTGTTCCCGTCCCCGTGCTGTCCTGTTTTGGCTCCCCTCCCCTTTGTCCCCCTTTTTTTCCGCGTTTTGCTCCTGCCCTCGCCCTCTTGCCCCTTGTGGTTGCTTTTCCCCTCCCCCCTTTTCCGTCCCCCGCTCCTTTCCTGCTCTTCGCCCCCTCTCTCCTCTTTCCTTGGCTCTTGCTCTCCCCCCGTCTCCTCCTCTCTCGCGTTTCCCCTGCTCTGTTCCTGCTTTCCTCGTGTTCCCCCCTCTTCCCCGCTCTCCTTTTTCTCTCCTCCCCTTTTCCTTGTCTTGCCTCCCCCCGCTCCCCCCCCCCTTTCTTTGGCTCGTCCCCTCCCTCTTTTTTCCGCCTCCCCCTTTTGTTGCCCCCTTCCCGTCTCGCTTTTGCCCTTCTCTCCCTTCCCCTCTTCTCGCTCCGCCCTTTCCCTTTTTGCCGGTCTCCTCTCTCCCCGTTTGTTTCCCCTTGTCTTTTTAGTTTGTCGTACTCGACGATTCCCTCTCCGGCCCCCCCCCCCGTCCTTCCCCGTCTTTTCTCCTTTGGGCCCCCCTTTCCGGCCGTCCCGGGGGTCTGGGTCCCTGTCCCGGCCCCCCCGGGGCCGCCCGCGCGCCCCCCTCCTTCCCCCGGCCCCCTTCCGGGGCCCCGGTCCCCTGTCCCCTCTGGGGAACGCTTAGATTTTGTTGGACTTTGTCTCCTTTGGGGGAAGTTTTGTGATCCTTTCCTCCCCTTCTTCCTTCCCTTCCTCCCCCTTTCCCCGTTTTTCCGCTTTCCTTCTTCCTCTTGTTCCTTTTTTCCTTCTCTCCTCTCTTTCTTCTCTCCTGTTCTTCTCCCCTTTCCCTTCCTCCCCCGCTTCTCCCTCTTTTTCCCCGGTCCCCCTCCCTTCGCCCCCGGCTTCTCCGCTCCCCTCCTCTCGCTTCTCTCGTGTCGCGCCGTCCCTTCCGGTTTCCTCTCCTGTTCTCCCCTTGTCCGTTTCGTTCGTCGTTCCCTCCGGTTCCCTCTCCTGTTCCCCGTGTCCCCCGTGCTTCCCCCTTCCCTTCCGTCCCTTCGGTTCCCTTCCTCGCCGGGCCTGCCGGGCCCCGCCGGGCGTGCCGGGCCCGCGGTCCCCCTCCGGGGCCGCCCCTCCGGTTCCCCTTCCCCTCCGGTTCGTCTCCCTTGTCCCCTTTGGGGCCCCGTCGGGCCCGGGCGCCCCCCGGGGCCGCCCGGGGTTCCCCGGCGGGGCCCCCCGCGCGCGCCGGCCCCCGGGCCGCCCTTGGGCCCCGGGGCCCCCGCGGGGCCGCGCCGCCGCCCCGGCCCCCCTCCCGCGCGGCCGTCTCCCTCCCGCGCCCCTCCCTCCGGGGCCCCCCTCCCTTCTTTTTTTCCCCCGGTCCCCCCTCCCTTTGTCGCCGCGTCCCCTCCGCGCCCTGCCCCTCTTCTTCCCCTCCCCTCGGGTCTTCTCTTCCCTTTCTGCGCTTTCTCTTTTCTGTTTTCCTTTTTCCGTGCGCCTCCTGGTTCTGTCCCCCTTTTCTCCCCCTTTTGTCTGCGTCCCGTCTCCGCTTGGTTTGCCGCCCGTCTCGCCCTTCCCGCCCTTGCCGCTGCTCTTCCCCGTCCCTCTGTTCCCCCCCTGTTCCTCTTTTTTCTTGTTTCGGTGGTCTTCCTTTCCCCTGTTTCCTCGTTCCCGTCGCCCCTGGCTTTGCTCTGCCTTTTTCTTCTCGTCCTCCCGTCGCCGCCGCTTTTGCTTCTGTTCCCTCTCTTCTGCCGGCTGTCCCTTTTGGTTGGTTCCTTCGTTCCCTTCCCCGTTGGTCTGCTCGCCTGCTGGTTTTCCTGCTGCTTTTCCCCGTTTTCCGTGTTTCTTTCCCTGGCGGTTTTCCCCGCCCCCGCGCCTTCCCCTGGGTTCCTGGTGTCCTCCTGGCTGTTTGTCCCGTCTCTTTTGGTGTCCCTGGTTCTTCTTTCCCCTGGGCCCCCGTTGGTTCCTGGGCTGTTCCCCTTGTCCCCGGTGTTCCTGCCGCCCTTCCTGGTCTTGGTGGTTTTGTTGTTGCCTTCTTCCGTGGTGGTGTTGGTGTTGGCCCCCGTCCGCTCCCCCGCTTTTCTCGTTTCCCTCCTTTTGTCTTCCCTTTCCTCCCCGCTGTTTTTCTGTTCGCCCCTTTTTTCCTGCTCCGCCCCCCGGTCTTTCTGGTCCTCTCTCCTCCCCTCCCCGTTGTTTCCTTTGGGGCTCCCGTCCTCTCCGGGTTCCTCGCCGTTCCCTGTTCCTCCCCCGTCCCCCCTGTTTTTCCCTTCTCGGGCCCCCTCTGCCTGCTCTTCCCTCCCCCGTCGTTCCCCGGCGGGGCTGCTTTGTCTGCTCCCGGGGCCTCCGTGTCCGCTTTGTTCCCTTCCGGGCCCCGGCACCCGTCAGGGAACTACTTGTTGTCCCCGTGGCTTCCCTCGTCGCGGGCAGCTGTTTGTTGCTGTCCCTTTTTCCTCTTTGTTTTTCGGCCCTTGTGCCTTAAAGTTTCCCATTAAGGGACGAAAGGTTGGCGTCTCTTCTCCTCCGGTTGTCCTTTTGTTCTCATAGGGGCCGGGCCCCCCCCGGGCCGCCCCCCCCCCCCTTGTTTTTTGTCTCGTCTTCCCCTTTGTGGAAACCCTAGTCCCCGTAGGGATGGGGGACCGTAGTTTTCCCTGCGGGCGCCGCCCGCTTTCCCCTCCCGGGCCGGCCCGGGGGCTTCCCTTTCCCGGCGTTCCTTTCCGGGCCCCCCCCCGTGCCCCTCCCCTTCTTTCCGCCGCCCCCGTGCTCGTTTCGTTCCCTCTTCTGTCTTGGCCTGTTCCCTTCGGTGTCCCGTCCCTGCGTCGGTCCCCTCCGGGGCCCGCCTTCCCCCCCGTTCCTGCGCCCCCGTTTCCTCCCGTGCCCGCCCCTCTTCCTTTTCTTTTTCTCTCCCCGGTCCCCCCGTTCTCCTTCTGTTCCTTCCCCTTCCCTTCTCCTCTCCCTCCTGGGTCCCCCTTTTTTTGCTTTCGCTCCCCTCCCTCCCCCTCCCTGTTTCTCCCCTCCCCTGCTTTGTTCTTTCTTCCCCTTCTTGTTCCCCTCCTTTCCCCCTGCTCCGTTCCCTCCTCCTTCCTCCTTTCTCCCTGCTTTCCCTTCTCGTCCCCTCGCTTTTCCTTTTTCTCCTTTGTTCTGTTCCTTGCTTCCCGCTTGTGCCTTTTCTTCCCTCTTTTCCGTGCTTGTTCTTTGTCCCCGCCCCGGCTGTGCTTTCCTTCGGCCGTCGTCTGTTTTGGGGGCCCCCTCGGGGCCTCTTTCCCCTTTTGGCGCCCCCCCCGCGCCGCGGCCTGCCCCCGCCGCCGCCCCGGCCCTCCCCCCTGGCCTCCTTTCCTCCGCCTCCCTCCGCCGCCCCCGTTTTTCTTTGCCCCCTCCCGCCCCCTCTCCTGTTCGTCCCTTTTCTCCCCCTCCCTCCCTCCCTCCGCTCTCCCGTTGCCCCCGGCCCCCTCCTGTTCTCTTCCCCTCCCTTCTTCCCGCTGTCCCGCGCTCCCTCCGGGCTGTCGCGCCGCTTGGTCGCGCCTGTGCTTTGGGCGCCTCGGGTCGCCGGTTCGCCTCCTGTCCTCCCGCTCCCCTCTTTTTCCTTTCTCGCTCGTTTCTCCCCGCCGCCGCCGTTCCCTCCGGCGCCCCCCCGCCCTTCTCTCTTCTCGTCCCTTCCCTTGCTCTCCTCTTCCTCTCTCGTCCCGTCCCCCCTTGTTGTCCGTCCTCCTCCCCCCCCGTTTTTCTCTCCCTTCTCTCCCCTCTCCTTTCTCTCCCTTTCTCCGGTTGCTTCCTCTGTTTTCTCCCTGCCCCTTCGCTCTTTCCGGCTTTTCCTTTTCTTTTGTCCGCCCTTGTTTCCTTCTCGCCCCCCGCTCTCCCCCGCCCGTCCCCGCTTTCCCCCCGGGCCTTCGCCCTCCTGCTTGCTCCCCCCCGTCGTTTCTTTTTCTTTCCCTTTCCCCCTCTTCCCGCGTTCGTTTTCTGCCTCGCCCGGCCTTTTTCCTTTCCGCTTCTTCCCTTTTCCCTCCTCCCCGCCTCCCTTGTCCTTGCCTTTTCTCCCTCGTTGTTCCCCCTCCTCCCTCCCCTTCCTTTTCTTTTCCTCCGCTTTCTCCCCCTCCCCCTTGTTTTTCGCCTGCCCCCCGCGCTTTCGGGTGCGCTTCTTTTGTTGTTTGTGCCTCTTCCCTTCGGGCCCCCGTCTCCTCTGTTGTTCCGCCCCCGCCCCCCTTCCGTGGTTCCGGTGTGCGTCGCCCGGCCCTTCTTTTTCTCCCTCCCTGCCTTTCCCCCTTTTGTTCCCCTTGTCGGTGTTGTTTCTCCTTCCCTCCGCTTCGCCTTTCCCCCCCCGCCCGTTTTTCTCCCCTTCTCCTCCCGGTCTTCGTTTGTCCTCTTCGGTTTCCCTTTCGGGCCCCCGCTCTTCGTCCTTTCCTGCTCTTTTTTCCTGCGCTCGTTTGTCTTCTCGTCCTTCCCCTTTGGGGCCCCCGTCTCTCCCCCCTTCTCCCCTTTTTTCCTGCCGGCTCTTTCTGCCCCCTTTCGCCCTGGTCCTTGCCCCCTTCCTGCCGCCTCTGCCCCTTTTGCCCCCCTTGTCGCCGTTTTCCCCGTTCTTCCTGTCTTCTTTCTTTTCTTCGCTTTTGTTTGGCCCGCTGCTGTTCGTTTTCGCTCCTTTGCTCTCCCTTTTCTCCTTTTTCTTTTCCCCTCCTGTGTTCTTTCCTCGCTTTCCGCCGCCCCTTTCGCCCGCTTTTCGCTGTCGCCTTTTCCCTTCTCACCCCCGGCCTGTCCTGCGTTTTGGTCTCCCCTCCCTTTCTCGCCTCTGGTCTCCCTCCCCGTGGTTTTCGTTTGGCCGGGGCCCTGTGTTGCTTTTTCTCCCGCTCTCCGTCCTCCTCGCCCCCCCGGCTCCCCTCCGCTTTCCGCCTTCTCCTGCGCCTTTTTCTTTTCGTTTTTTCCCCTCCGGTCCCCTCCTTCTCCGTCCTGCTTTCTTTCCTTTTTTCTTTTCCGCCCTCGCCCCTTGGTCGCTCCCTCGGGTTTGTCGCCGCCGGTGTCCCCGGCGGGGCCGCTGCCCCCTCCGCCCCTTTCCTGCCCTCGCTCCCCCCCCCCTCCTCCCGTCCTCCCCCCCCGTTGCTTGTCTCCCTTCTCCCTTCCCCTTCTGCCGTTTCCCCCGTTCCCCGCCCTCCCTCCCTCTTGTCTTGTCTGCTCTCCTCGCCTTTCTCTTTTCCCCGGCCTTCTGTTGTCGTTGTTCTTCCCCCCCTCTTGCCCCCCCCGTTGTTCCCTCGTCTTGTCCCCTCTTTCTCCTGCCGTCCCTCCCCTTCCCTTTCGTTCGCCTTCCCCCCCCTTCGGGCTTCTCCCCTTCTTGTCCTTTTCCTCTCCCCCCGCGGCCTTCGCCTCCGCGTTTTCTCCGTGCCCGGGCGGTGTCCTCGGCCTCTCGCCGCTGGGGGCCTTTCCTTTCTCCTCTCTCTCTCCCCCCCTGCCCCCCCGTCCCGTTTCTCCCCCTTTCTTTCCCTCCCCCGCCCCTGGTCCTTCCGTTCTCCGCTTGTGTTCGCCCTCCGGTTCGCGCTTCTCGGTTCTCCTCCTTCTCCGCGTTTCCTTTTGTTCTTCTTTTTCTTCTTTCGTTTCTTTCCCCTTGGGGCCCCGCCGTTTTCCCTCTTGTCTCCTGTGGCCCGCTTTTCGTTCCCTTCCCGGGCTCGCCCGTCTGCTTCTCGTTGTCCTTTGTCCCTTTTTGTTCCCCTTCTTCCCCTCCGGTTCGTCTCCCTTTCGGGCGCCCCCCGGGGTTCCCCTCCGGGGCCGCCCGCGGTCCCCCCCGGGGCCTGTCCTTTGTCCCCTTGGGGCCTTCCTTCCCTTTGGGGCCTCCCTTCCGTCCCCTTCCCCTCCGGTTCGTCTCCCTTTAGGGCGCCCCCCGGGGTTCCCCGCGGGGCCGCCCGGGGTTCCCCGCGGGGCCGCCCCGGGGTTCCCCGGCGGGGCCGCCCCGGGGTTCGTCTCCCTTCCCCTCCGGGGCCCGGGCGCCCCCGTGGGGTTCCCCTCCGGGGCCGCCCCGGGCGCCCCCGCGGGGCCGCCTGCCTTCCCCTTTGGGCCCCTGTCCCCCGCTCCGCGGTCCTCTCCGGTTCTCCATTAGTGAACGAAGCAAGCGTTCTTTTCCCTTTTGGGGAAACTTAATGCTTCGTCCACAAGTCCCCTTAGAGTAAGCGGACGCGACGCTTGTCCTTTTCTGTTTCTCGTCCCCGCCTGCCCCCCCGCGGGGGCCGCCCCCGTTCGTCCCTTTCCGGGGCCCCCTCGTCCGTCCCTCCGGGGTTCCCTCCCCGGGCCCGCCGCGGGGGCGCCCCGGGCCGCCGTCTGCGTTCCCCCCGGGCCTCCCCGGCCCCCGTTTGTTTCTTTGTTGTCTTCCCCTGTTGGGCCGGCCTCGCCCCGGCCTTGCTGTTTTTCCTTTTTCCGCCTTCTCCCCCCCTCTTCGTCCCCCCCCCGCCCCCCCGTCCGCCCCCCCTCCCGCCTTGCCCCCGCCTTCCTTTTTCCCTCGCCCTTGGGTTCCTCCGTTCTCCTGTCCTCCTCCTCCGGTCCCCCGGCCTTGCCCTTTTGTTTGCCTGTTCTTCTGCTCCTGCTGCCGGCTTCCGCCTTTGCCTCTGGTTCCCCCCTCCCCCTTTCCCCGTCCCCTCTGTTGTCCGCCCCTCCCCTTGTGGTTGCTCCCCCCTCCTCCCCGCCGCGTGGCGCCCCCCTTCTTCTTTCGTTCCCCCTCTCCTTGTGCTTCCCCTTCGTGTGCGGTGTCCTCGTCCCCGGTTTCGCCCTCCCCCTCCCCCGTTCCCTCTCTTTTTTCTGCCCCCCCCGCCGCCGTCCCCCTCCGTTCTCCCCCGCCCTTGTTTCCTCTCCCGTTTTTTTGCCCCTTTCTCCCCCGTTCCCCCCGCGGCTTGTGTTGGTTTTCCCCCTCCCCTTTCCCCCGTCTCGCTCCTTTTTCGCGTCCCCCGTTCTCCCCGCCCTGTTGCTCCCGTCCCCCGCCCTGTCCTCGCTCCCCCCTCTTCTCCCGCTCCTCGGCCTGGTTTCTCTGTTTCCCGTTGTGGCGTTGGCCTGTCGCTGTCCCCCTTCTCCCTTCCTGTCTCCCTTTTCTCCCCCCCTTTCTCTTCCCCCCGTTGCCTTTTTGGCTTTGCCCTTCCTGCTTCTCCCGCTCCTCCCGCTGCCCCCGGCCCTCCCGGCCTTTCCTCCCCTGGGCCTTCCTCTTTCTCTCCCGTTTCCCGTCCTTCTCCTTCCCCTCCTTCCCGCCGTTCTTTCTCCTCTCCTTGGTCTTCTTTGTTTCCCCCCCTCCCCTCTTCGGCCCCCCTCCTTGTTTCGCTCCCCGCCTCTGTTCTTTTGTTTGTGGCCTCGGCCCCTCCGCCCCCGCTCCCCCGCGCCTCGCCCCCTCCCTTTGCGCCGCCCCCGTCCTCCTCTTTTTTCCCTCGTCCGCCTGGCCTGGCCCGTCTCCGTGCGCCTCGTGCCGTGTCTCTGTTTCCTCTTCTCCGTGCGCCGTGTTCCTTGTCCTCCCCCGCGCTTTTTCTTCCGGCGCTGCGTCCCTTTCCTCCTCTCTTTTCCCCCCCGCCCCCCCGCGTGCCGCTCCTGTCCTCGTCCTCGCTGCCGTTCCTGTTGTTTTCCCGTGGTCTCCGTGTCCCCTCGTCCCCCTCTTTCCCTGTGGTTTTTTCCGTTCCCCTTTTGCGCGTGCCCTCTTTCTCGTTCCCCCGCTTTCCGCTTTCCTCCCTCCCCCTCCCGGTCTTCCCTTCTGTTCCCTTCCGTCCCTTCTGTTCCCTTCCGTCCCTTCTGTTCCCTTCCGTCCCTTCTGTTCCCTTCCGTCCCTTCTGTTCCCTTCCGTCCCTTCTGTTCCCTTCCGTCCCTTCTGTTCCCTTCCGTCCCTTCGCTGCGGGCCCCGCCGGGCCTGCCGGGCCCCGCCGGGCCTGCCGGGCCCGCCGGGCCTGCCGGGCCCCGCCGGGCGTGCCGGGCCCGCCCCCGCCGTGCCGGCTCTCGCCCCCCCCCCTTTCCCTCGCGTGTTTTTTCTTCCGGTTGTCCTTTTTGGTCCCCTCTGGCTCTCGGGTCCCCTCCGCTTTTCCCCTCTCCGCCCCCGCTGTCCCCCTCCGGGCCGCCGTCGTTTCCCCCCCCGGCCCCTTTTGTTCTCCGTCTCGTTTGTTCCCTTCTCCTCCCCGTTCCTTCCTGGTTTCCCTCTCCCTTTCCCTCCCCTCCGCCTTGTTCGTCCCTCGCCTCGTTCGCCGCCCCCTTCCCCCCCCTGCCCGGCGTCTCCCCGTGCTCTCGGCCTCGTTTCCCCTTCCTTTCCTCCCCCTGTCTCTTCGTTCTTCTTTCCCGGCCGTCTTCCCTGTCGGGGCCTTCGTTCTCCTCTCCGGGGCCTGCCCCGCCTCTCCCCTCGTCTTTCGTTCGCCCCCCCCGCCTTTCTCTTTTCTCCTCTCCTCCCCCCCCTTGCGCCGCCCCCGTTGTTTTTGTTTCTCTCGTGTTCTTGCTCTCTCCTCCCCTTTTTCGGGTTCCTTCCTCCCCGGCTGCCGCCCCTTGTCCCCTTCCCCCTCCCCCTTCTTCTTCTTTTTTCGTCCGTGTGTTCTCCTCGTCGTTTCCCTTCGGTTCGTCTCCCTTTCGGGCGCCCCCCCGGGGCCGCCGTCGTCCCCTTTGTTTCTCCCTCCCGGGCGCCGCCCCGCCGGGCCCCTCCCTTGCCTTGTCCCCTTGCCGTCGCTTCCTGTTGTTCCCTTCCCCGCCGTTCCTGCGTTTCTTCCCCTCCCTTGTGCCTTGTTCCTTCCCTTTCTTTTTTCGCTCGCTTGCCTGTCCCTTTTGCTTCCGTCTCCCCCCCCTTTTTTCCCCCTCCCCTGTTCTTGCCTGCTTTTTCTTCTTCGCGTTTTCCCTTGTCCCGCCTTTTTTGTCCTCCCCCCTCCCCGGCTCCTTCCCCCCCTGCGTCTTCCCTCGTTCCCCTTTCTCGCCTTCCTTTTCTGCCTCCTTTTTCCTTCCTTTCCCCCCTCCGTTGCCCTCTTTTTTCTTCTTGTTCTCCTTTCCTGCCCTTTTTTGTTTTTTCTTTCGTTGTCGTGCCTTCCTTTGGGGCTCCCCCCCGCCCCCCCGTTGTTCTCCTCGCGTTTCCGGCCTGTCCTTGCGGGGGGTCTCCCTCTTTCTTTCGTGTTCCCCCCTGCCGCCCGGTCCCTTTCTCCGCGTTCCTCTCCCGCTCCCCCCGCCGGCTGCGCCTCTCTTCCCTTTCCTTTCTTTTCTCCCCCCCGCCGGGGCGTGTCCTTTCTCCCGTTCGGCCTCCCTTTTCGGCTGTCGCGCCTTTTTCCTCCCCGCGCTTCGGCTGCGCGCCCTCCCCCTCTTTTTGCCCTCCCTCTCCCGGCTCTCCCCCTCCTCTTTCGTTTCTTTTCTTTCCGCCCCCCCCCTCCTCCTTCCCCTTGTGCTTGCCTCTCCTTGTTTTTCTCTTCCCTCCCCCCTCCCCTCCTTTTTCCTTCCGCTCCCTCTCTCTCCGGCTCCGTCGGCCTCGCCCCTCCCTCCCCGGCTTCGCCGGCCGCTGTCCTCTCCCTTGCCCGCTGCCCCCTTTCTTTCCTCTTCTTCTCCTTTTTGTGCTCTTTTTCGCCCTCTTTCCCTCGTTTCCTCCGTCGGTCCGTCTTTCCTGTTCTTCGTCGCCTTTCTCTTCCTTTTCGCCCTTGCTGTCCTTTTCCTCCCGCTTCTGTTTCTCTCTTTCCCCTCGTCTTCTTCCTCCCCGTCCTCCCTGTCCCGTCGCCTTCCCCGGTCCCCCCGCCCCTCGTCCCCTGTCCTTTCCTGTTCTTCCCCTTTCCTCTTCCTCCCCCCCGTTTTTGGTCTCCCCGCCTCTGTTGTTGCTTCTCCTTTTCCCCCGTGCCGGCCTTTCGCGCTCCCGCGTGCGTTTTTTCTCGCTCCCCCCCGTTGCCGTTTCTTTTTGCCCCCCCTCCTTCCCCTGCCGCCCTGCCCTTTTCGTCCGCGCCCCGTCTTGCTCGCTTTCTCCCCTCTCCCCGTCCTTCTCCCTTGCGCTGCTTGTGTTCTCCTTCCCCTTTCCTCTCTCTTCTTTTTCTTTTTCCTCTCCCCTCTTTTTCTCCCCCGTCCCCTTCTTTTCTTCCCCCCCTTCGCTCCTCCGTCTTTTCTTCCCCCTCTTTTGTGTTCCTTTTCCTCCCCTTCTCCGCCCTTTCTCCTTTTGCTTTCTTGCTGTGCTTGTCTTTTTTCCCCCTTCCCCGTTCTTCCCCTCGCTTTCCCCTCTCCGTCGTTGTTTTGCCGCGCCGCTCCCCGCTCGTCGCCCCCCCCTCGTTCGGCTTCCCCTTTGGGGCCCCCCTCCTCGCTCGCTTCTTTCTCCCTGTGTTTGCTGCTGTCTGTCTCTGTTTGGTCCCCGGCTCTTCCCCTCTTTCTCTCCGGGGCTTTTCGTTTTTCTGTGGGGCCGGCTCCCTCTTCCGGCCCCCGCCGGGCCCCCCTCCCCGTCGGCGCCCCTCCGGGTTCCTTCCCCGGCCCCCCCCCGTCCCTCCCGTTCCCTCCCGGGGCCCCCTTTCTCTCCGTCTCCTCTTTCTCTCTTCGTCCTCGGTTGGGTCCCTTTGCGTTTTGTTCCCCTTTGGGGCCCCCCTTTTTGTCTGTTCCCGTCCCCTCCGGTTCTTCCCCCTCCCTTGCTTCCCCTCCCTCTGTTCTCGGCTCCGCGCCCTCGCTGTCCTCCTTTTGGTCTCCTCGTCGTTTGTCCCCGCCGGGGCCCTCCGTTCTTTGTTCTCCCTGCTCCCGCCCCTTCCCCTCCTCCCCGTTGCCTCCCTGCTTCTGGGTCGCCCCTCGCCCGTTGCGCCCTTCCTTTCCGCTTTCCTTCTCTTTTCTGCGTTTTTCCCTCCTGTCTCCCTTGCCTCTCCTTTCCGCCCTCCCGCCGTCCGGCCGCCTTTCCCCGCGTCCTCCCCGTCCGCCGCCCCTCCCGTTTTTTTTGCCGCCGGTTTCTGTCTGCCTCGCGTCCCGCTTTCCTCTTTTGTTGCTTTGCTGTCCGCCCTCCCGTTGCTCCCGCCCCTCTGCCCCCTTTTGCTCCTTTGCGCCTTTTTTTCTGTCTTTTCCGCGCCCCCTTCCCCCGTTTCCCTCTCGTCCTCTTTTTTTCTCCCCCTTGTCCCTTCCGCGTCGCTCTTCCGTTGTTGGCTTCCCTTTCTCTTTTTGGTCTCCTTCCTCCTTTGTGGCCCTCTTCCCCCGGCCTTCCCCGTCCTGCCTCCTTTTTTCTTTTCCCCGCCCCCCTTCCCCCTCCGGTTCTCCCTCTTGCTTCGTTCTCTGTTCCCTTCCGGTTCTTCCCCGGGTCCCCCTCCCTCCCTTCCCCCCCCGGGCCCCCTCCTCTTCTCTTTGTTTCTCCCTTGTCCCCTCCGGGGCCGGCCGCCGCCCCCGTCCCTCTGTCCCTTTTCGTTCCGCCCTCCCGCGCCGCCCCCCCCGGGGTTCCCCGGCGGGGCCGCCCGGGGCCCCCGCCTCGCCGCCGTCCTGGGGCCCTGGGGCCCCGGCCCCGCCTCCCTCCCCGGGCCCCTCGGCGCGCCCCGCCCGCCCCCCCTGCGTTTCGCTTCTGGTCGTCCGGGTTGCTTTCCTCGCCCGCCTCTCTCTCTCGTCTTTCCCCGCCGGGGCCCTGCTCGCTCTTCTCCCCCCGTTTCCCCGCTTCCCTCCGCTCTCTTGTTTCCCTCTTTTCTCTTCTTCCCGTCCTTCCCCTTCCTGTCCGCCTCGCCCCCCCCTCGCTTTTCTTCTTCCCCTCTTCCCTCCTGCCCCTTCTTTGTGTTCCCCTTCGGGGCCCTCCTTCCCTTCCCCTTCCCTCCTTTTCTCCCGCGTCCCTTCCGGCCCTCTCTCCCGCCGTTCGCTTTGTGCCTCTGGCGTTTCTTTCGCGCCCCTCCCGTTCCGTTCGTCGTTGCCCCGTGCGGTTGGCTTGGCCCTTCGTTCCTCCTCTCCGTTCCCTGTCTGCCCGTCTGTTCCGTCCTTCCCTCCTCCTTGCTCTTTTGTCTCCCTCCCCTTTTTTCCCCCGTCCCCCCTCGTGTTGCTTTCCTCTCCTCCCGTCTCGCCCCCCCCCCTTCCTCGCCTTCCGCGCCTTTTTGTTTTCTGTTCTTTCCCCGGCGGCTCTGTGCCCTTCTTCGGCTTTTCGGTTTCCCTTTTCCCCCCTCCGTCTGTTCCCTTCCCTTCCCCCTGCGCGGTCCTCTGCTCCCCCCTTCCTTTTCCCCCTCTTTTTCCCCCTCTCCTGTTTTCTCCTCGTCCTCCTTCGCCTTTTCTTTCCCCCTCCCCCGTGGCCCGTTTTGCCCCTCTCCGGTCTTTCCCCCCGGTTGCCCGTTTTGTCTTCCCCTTCCCTGTGTTTTTTCCCCCTTTTTCTCCCCCCCTCCTTTTTTTCTCCCGCCTCTGCCCCCTTTGCTCCCTCTCGGGTTTTTTTCCCGGGCTGCCCCCTCCTGTCCTGTTTCCCCTTTGGGGCCCCCCTTCCCCGTCGTTTCCCTTCGGTTCCCCTTTGGGGCCCCCGTCGTCCCCTTTGGGGGCCCCGCCGGGGCCCTCCGTTCCTTTCCTCCCGTCTTTGCGGTCTTTTTCTTCCCGCGTCCCCTTCCTCTTCCCCTGTTTTTCCCTGTCCCGCTCCGTCCCCCTTGCCCCTTCTTCCCTCTTTCGCCCTTGCCCTCCGCGCGCTTCTTCTCGCCCCCCCTCCCGTCGTCTCCCCCTTCTCCCCCTCGCGCTTGTGGTTCGTTCTTCGTGCTTTCTTCGTTCTCCCCCGTTCCTTGGCCCTCGTGCCTCCTCCCCTTTCGCTCCCCCTCTCTTCTTGCCGCGCTTCCGTTTCGCCTCCCTTCGCCCTTCCTTGTCTCCCTTTCTCTTCTTTTCTTTTCCGTCGCCCCCCCCGCCCCCCGGGCCCTTCCTTCTTTCTTTGTCTTTGTCCCGTCCCCCTCTTCTCCTCCTCCCTTCCCCGCCTTTTCCGTTCTTCTTCTCCTTCGCGCCCTTGTCCCCTCCGGGGCCGCCGTTCTGTCTTTTCTTGTGTCCCGTCGGTTTGTTCCCCTTCCGCCTCTCCCCCGTCCCGTCCTTTGGCCTTTGTTTTCCCCCGGCCCTTTGCCCTCCGTCGCTCGTTCCTCCCCTCCCGGTGTTTGCTTCTTTGTTCCCTTGTTTCCCCCCCCCCCTCCCTTCGTCCCCTCCCCCCCCCGCTCGCCCGTGTTTTCCGGGTCCCCGGCTCCCCCGCTCCCCCCTCCCCTTTTCTCTTTTTCCTTCTGCCTCCCCCTCTCCCGCGGTGTTCCCCCTCCCCCGCCCCCCTGTCTCTTTGCTGTCTTTCCTTTCTCCGCCCCCCCCTCTGGGTCCCTCCTGTTGTCCCGCCCCTTCCCTCCGCCTTGTCGCCTCCTTGGTTCCCCTCCCTTTTTTTTGTTGTTTTTCTTCTTCGGCGCTTGGCCGCCCCCTCCCGGTCCCTCTGGCGGCCGTTTCTCCTTCCCTCGCCTTCCCCTCGCCTCCCCTCGCCTGTCGTTCCCCTCTCTCTCCGCCCCCGTGTTCCCCCCTCCCCTTGGCTGGTGGCCTCCTCCCTCCCGGGTGTCCCGCCCCCGTCCTGCTTCCCCTTGTGTCCCTGCCTCGTTGTCCCCCCCGCCTGCTTTCCCCTCCGGGGCCCGCCTGCCCCGGCGCCCGGTCCGTGTTTTTCCCCCCCTTGCCCCCTTTGTTGTGGGTTGTCCCCTTGTCCTCCTCCTCCCCCGCCCCCTCTCCTCCGGCCCGGGCGGGCTTCGCCCCCTCGGTGCCCGCGCCGCCCCGCCCCTTTTCCCCTTGGTGCCCTTCCCCCCTCTGCCCCCTTTCCTCTCCTTTCTCCCCTGTCCCTCTCCCCCCCTCCTTTTCCCCCGCCCGCTTTTCTTTCCTTTGGGCCTCTCTTTCCCTTTTCGCCTCCCTCCCCTGTCGCTTGTCTGTCTTCCCCGCTTCTTCGTCTTCCCCCTCCCGTGTTTCTCCCCCCTCTCTCCCGCCCCCGCCTCCTCGGTTCCCCTCCTTCGGCGTCTCCCGTCCTTCGCCCTCCCCCTTTTGTCTCCGCCGGGTCCGTCGTTGCGTTTCTTGTTTCGTTTCCCCCCCCTCCCTCCTTTTTTCTTCTCCCCCGGCCCTTCTCCCTCGCTCCCGGCCGTCTTCGTTTGTTCTCGCCCCGGGTCTTCCTCCCTTCCGTCGTCCCCCCTTCCGTTCCTGCTTTCCGTTCCCCCCCGTTTTCCCCCCCCTTGCCGGTTTCCCCGCCGGGGCCCCCCGGTTCCCTTCGCCTTTTCGTTTCCTCTCCTTCCCTCCCCTTTTTCTCCTGTCTGGCCTCCTCTTCCCCGCTGTCTTCCTTTGCCCTGTTGTCTTGTTTCCCCCCTCCCGGTCCCTGTCCCCGTCCGGGCCCTCCCGTGCCTGCTTTTCCCCCTCTTTCCTTGCTTGGGCTGCCTTCCGTTTTCTGCTCTGCCCCTTTTTTGTCCCCTCCCCCCCTTGCCCCTTTTCCGCCCTCCTGTCTCTCTTTCTCTCTCTCCCTCCCCCCTTTGTTCCCCTTTTTCTCCCCCCTCTCCCTGTCGTTTGTCCCCGCCGGGGCCCTCCGTTCCCTCCTCTCTTGTCTCTCCCCTCCTTTTCTTGTCCCGCCTCCCCTGTCCGCTGTTCTTCTCTTTTGCTTGCTTCCCTCCCTCGTCGCGTCTCGGTTTTGTCCCCGCCGGTTCTCGGTTCCCCTCCGCTCGCCCGCTCTCCCCCCTTTCTTCCTTTTTTCTCCCCTTTTCTCTTCTCCTCCCCTCCGTTTCCCTCGCTTCCCCTCTTGCTTCGTCTTCCTGTTGTTGTCCTCCCTCCCTGGTTTCCCTTTGTCTTTTTCCTTTGTCCCCTCCGGGGCCGCCGCCCCCGGGGCCCCCCCCGCCCTCTCCCCTTGCGCCGTCCCCCTTCGGTTTCCCCGTCGTTTCCTTCCCTTCCTCTTCCTCTGTCGGTCCCTCCTCCCCCCTCCTCTTCTCCCTTGTTTTTTCCTGGTTCCCCTCGGGCCCCTCTTTCCCCTCCGTCCCTCTCTTTCTGCTCTTCCCCCCTCGCCCCCTTTTTGTCTTGCTCGCTCCTTCCCCTCCCCCCTCGGTCTTTCCGTCCTCCCCTCGCTTTCCCCTTCTTTCTTTGTTCTCCTCCCTCCTTGCGGCGGCCTCGCCCCGCGGTCCGGCCGTGGCTTGCCCCTCCTCTCTTCCCCCGTTCCCCTCTGGGTGCCGCCTTTTTCTTCTGTTTTTTCCTCTTCTCCCTTCTCCCCTTCCGGTTGTTTCCGTGCCTCGGCGCTTCTCTTTGCCTTCGGGTGTTCGCCCGCTCCCCCTCCTCCCCCCTTTCGTTCGTGGCTCCGCCCCTCCTTTTCCTTCGTCGTTTGTCCCCGCCGGGGCCCTCCGTTCGTTGTCCTTTCCCTCTTCCTCCTTCTGTTTTTTCTTCCTTCGCGTTTGGCCGTCCCCCGCTTCCTCGTTCTTCCTCTTTTCTTGTCGTTTTCCTTTCGCTCCCCCCTGTTGTGCTTCGTTCTTCTCCTTTCGGTCGCTCTCCCCCCTCCTCCCCGGTTCTCCGCGCTCCCCCTTTTCTTTTTTCCGCCCTTTTCTCCCCCTGCGCGCTTTCCGCCTTCTTTTTTTTCTCGCCCCCCCGTCCGCGTGTCTCCCCGCTCTCGCGCCTTTTTTCTCCCTTCTCCCCTCTCCTCCCTCTTTCTCCGTCGTCCCCTGCCCTTCCCCTTCTGGGTTTCCCTCCCCGGGCCCCCCGTGCGGCCCCCGGGCTCTTCCCTTTCTTTCCCCTCTGGGGCCCCCCGGGCCGCCCTGCCCCCCCCGCCCCCTGTGTTTCCCCTTTGGGGGCCCCCCCGTCCTCCCCGGCCTTTTTTGTTTTTTCTCCCCTTCCCCCTTTTTTCCCCTTTTGTGTCCCCCCCCCTTCCTTTTTCCTCTCCCCTTTCTTCTTCTCCCTTCCTGCCTCTTTTTTTGCCTCTTCTTTTTCTTTGTGTTCCCCCTTCGCTTCCTCGCTCCCCCTGTCTTCGTTCTTCCCCTCCTCCTGTTCTCTTGTCTCTCCCTCTCCGCGCCTCCGCCCCTGGTCGGTGTGTCGGTTCTCCCTTCTTTCCCCCTTTGCGCCCTTTTTCCTCTCTCCCTCCCCCGCCCTTTCTTGTTCCCCCTTGTCTTCGCCCCTCCGCTCTTCGCCCCTCCGCTCTTCGCCCCTCCGCTCTTCGCCCCTCCCTTTTTCCTTTTTTGTTTTTCCCTCCCCCCCGCCCTGTCGGCCTTGCCCCCCCGCCCTCCGGTTTTGGCCCCCTGCGTTCTCCCGCCTGCCCTCCGGCCGTTCCTTCCTTTTCGCCTTTTCTGCCGCCCCCTCCCGTCTCTTCTTTTCCTCCTTTTCCCCTGGTTCTCCCTTCCTGTCCCTTCCCTCGTTTGTCTTTTTCCCCTCCGTTTTCTTTTCTTTGTGTTTCCCCTCTCTTTCTCCTTGGCCCCTTGGTGTCCTGTTCTTCTTCCTTCCCCCTCCGTGCTTTGTCCTTTCTTTTCCCTTTGTCCCCTCCGGTTCCCCCCCCCCCCCCCCCCCCCTTCCCCCCGTGCTTCGTCCCCTCGTCCCCGTCGGTGCTTCCCCTTCGGGGCCCGCTGTCGTCCCCTTTGTTTCTCCCTCCCGGGCGCCGCCCCGGCGGGGCCGCCGGGGCCCCGTCGTGGCCCCCTGTCCGTTCCCTTCCTGGCCCGTCCCGGCCCGTCCCGCCTGCCCTGGGCCGTCTTTTCGTCTCCCCCGCGGCCGTCCTTCCCTCCGGCCGGGGCCCCGGGGTTCGTCTCCCTTCCCCGTCGGGGCCCCGGGCGCCCCCGCGGGGCCGCCCCGGGCGCCCCCGCGGGCCCGCCGCCCCCTGTTGCTGTCCCTTCAGTCCCTTCAGTCCCTTCTGTTCCCTTCAGTCCCTTCAGTCCCTTCTGTTCCCTTCAGTCCCTTCAGTCCCTTCTGTTCCCTTCAGTCCCTTCTGTTCCCTTCAGTCCCTTCTGTTCCCTTCAGTCCCTTCTGTTCCCTTCGCTGCCGGGCCCCGCCGGGCCTGCCGGGCCCGCCCGCCCCTCCGGTTCCCCTTCCCCTCCGGTTCGTCTCCCTTTCGGGCGCCCCCCGGGGCCGCCCGGGGTTCCCCGGCGGGGCCGCCCTCGTTCGTCTCCCTTTCGGGCGCCCCCCGGGGCCCCCGGGCCGCCCTGGGTTTCCCTCCTCCCTCCGGGGCCCCGTTCCCCGCCCCCGGGCCCCCGCCGGGGCCGGCTTGCGCCCGCCCCGCTGTCTCCCTCCCCGGCCCCCCCCGGGTCCCCCCGCGCCCCCGCTTGGCCTTCCCCCGCGGGTCCCCGGCGCCCCGGTCCCTCCCCGGGCCCCCCGTCCCGGTTCGTCGTTTCCTTTCGGGCCCCCGTGCGGGGCCCCTTTTTCTGTTCCCCCGGCGGGGCCCCCCGGCCTTTTGGGCCCCTCCCCGTCCTGGCCCGTTCCTTTTCGGTGTCTTTTTGTTCCTCCCCCTCTCCTCCTTCGTCTCTTTGTCTTCCACCCGTCCTCTTTTTCCTTTTGGGTTTGTGTCTCTCCTCCCGCTGTTTGCCTCTCCCGTGTTTCTCCTCCCCGTTGTTGTTTCCTCTGTCCTTTCCTGTCCTTCCCTTCCCTTCCTGCTCCTCCCCCCTTTCCTCGTCCTTTCTCCCCTCTTCTTTTCTTTTTCCTTTTCCCTTTTTTTTCCCCTCCTTTCTTTCTTTTTCGCCTCTCTTCCCTCCCCGCCCTTTTGCCCCCTGTGGGGGCCGCTGCTCCTTGTTCCCTTGTTTCCCTCTGTTTCGCTTTTTTGCTTCCCGTTTCTTTCCCCCTTCGCTTTGTTCCCTCTTCCCCCCGTCTTCTCTTCTGTGTCCCCCTCTCCCCTCCCTTGCTTCCTTGCCTCTCCGCCGTTGTCGTCCGCCCCGCCCCCCCCTTCTCCCTCCCCCCCGGTTGCCCTTTTCCCCGCTCCCTTTTGGTCCGCTCCTTTTCTCCCCCTTCCCTTTGTCCGCCCCTTCCCGCTCCGTCCTCCGGCCCTCTTCCGCGCTCTTTCTCTTTGGTGCCCCGTTTTCTTGCCCTTGCGCTGCTTCTTCTTTCCTCGCCCTCTTTTCTCCTCCTTTTTCCCCCTTCCCTTCCGCTCTTCCCTGTTTTTCCCCTTTTCCTGGCTTTTTTGTCTCTTTTTTTCTCTCTCCTCCTTTTCCCTTTTTTGCCCCCCTTTTTCGCCTGTGTGTTCTCTCTTCGTGGCTCCTGCTCCGGCTCTGGCCCCCCGCCGTGGCCCCCGCCGGCCTCTCTCCTTCTTGCGCCCCCTGTTCTCTTTTTTGTTCCTCCTCCGCCGCCCGGCCCTCTCTTCTCCCCTCCCCTTTCCCTCTTCTCCCCCCTCTCTCCCTTTCTCTCGGCCCTCTGCGGTCCTTTTTCCCCCCCGTCTCCTCTTCCGCCTCTCTCTCCCCCTCGGCGGCCTCCTCTCTTGTCCCCCCCCCCCCTGTCCCCTCCTCGTTTCTTCGTTTTTTCTGTCGTTGTTTTCGTCTTTTCGCTTTTCGTCTTTCTGTCCTCTCTCCCTTTTGTCTTCCGCCCTCCTTCCCCCTCCCCCTCTGTTCCTTCCCCCCGCCCCCCCTCCTCCTGGCCCTCGTGCGGTCCGCTGCGTTCCGTTCGTCCGCGCGTCTCCTCCCCCTCGCTTCGTTTCTTTTCTTCTTCCGCTGTCTTCTTTTTCCCCCTCTCCCCCCTCCCCTTTTTCTTTTTTCGCCCGCTTCTTTCCCCTTTCGTTCTTTCTTCCTTTTTCCTTGTCGTTCCCCCCTCCCCTCCCCTCCTCCCGCCTTTCCCTCTCTTTTTGCTCTTGTCCCCCCCTCCCTCTTTTGCTCCTCCCCCTGCCCCCTCCTCCTTTTTTTTTTCCCTTTTTCTCTTTTTCCCCCTCTGGCTTTCTCTTCCCCTCCTTCCCCCCTCCCCCCCCCCCTCCCCTCCTTTCCCGCTGGCTCGCTTCCCCCCCCTCCTCCCCCCTGGTTGTGGCCCCGGCTCCCCCCCTCCGCTTCTTTCGGCTGCCTTTTTCTCTCCCCTTTGGGGCCCCCTTGTCCGTGTCCCTGTCCGGGCCTCGTCCCCTTTTCCCTCCGCGCTTCCCCCCCCGGGGCCCGGGCCCCTCCCTTCCCCCGGGCCCCTCCCTTCCGCCTCCCCCTCCCCCCGCGCTTCTCTTTTTCCTTTGCCTCCTTCTTCCCCCTTGTTCCCCGTTCCCTCGCCGCCCCTTCCCTGTTTTTCTCGTCTTTTTTGTCCCCCTCGCTTTCCTTGGTTCTCCCTCCGTGGTCCTCCCCTCCCCGCCTTCCGTTTCTTCCCCCCCCGTTCCCCTTCCTCCCCCGCTGCCTCTTGTTCTCCCTTCTTCTCCTCCTCCCCTTTCTCCTTTTCGCCTCCCCTCGCCCTTTCTCCCCTCGTTGGCCGCCTCTCTTCCGCCCCCCCCGCCCCCCCCGTCCTCCGCTCCCCCCCCGCCGCCCTGTTTTCCCCCCTTTGCTCGTTCGTCCCGCCCGGCCTCCGCCGCTCCCCGCTCCTCTCGTGCTCTTTCCTCCTTCTCCCCGCCCTCGTCTTGCTTCTTTTTTGTCCCTCGGCGGGCCTCGCGCGCCCTGCTGGTCTTTCCGCCTCTTCCCTCCTTGTTTCTTGCTTCTCCCTTTTTTCTTGTTTTCGTTTCCCCCCCGCCCCGCCTTCGTTCCTCCTTTCTCCCTCGGCCTTTTTTCCCCCCCCCCCCTCCCCCGGCCTCGCCCCTCTCTTTTCTTCTCTGTTCTCCCCTCTCCCCCGTTCCCCTCCTTTTCCCCTTCTTTCCTTTTTTGCTCCTCCCTCCGCCCCCCCTCCCCTCTTTCTGTCCCCCCGCCTCGCGGCGGCTCCCTTGCCCCCTCGGGTGTTTCGTTTTCCTCTCCCGTGGGTCTGCGTTTCTTCTCTGTGCTGCTTGTGTTTCCGCCCCTGTTTTTTTTGTTGTTTGTTTTGCTTTCCCGTTTGCCTTTTTCCGCTTCCCCCCCGCTTTCTCCCCCCTCCCGGTTTCCCCCCTCTCCCCCTCTCCGTTCTCCCCCCGTCCTCGCGCTCCCCCCTCTTGTTGGCGTGTCTTTTCTTGCGTGTCTTTTCTTGGAGTGTATTTTCTTGGAGTGTATTTTCTTGGAGTGTATTTTCTTGGAGTGTATTTTCTTGGAGTGTATTTTCGTCTATTGTCATATTATTGCGTTGCCCTCCCGTTCCCCGGGCCCGCCCCTCCCCCGCGCCCCTTGCCTGTCCTTGTCGCCCTCCTGTCTCGGTGTCGCGGGGTTTCCCGCGCCTTTGTGTCCTTCCGCCCCTCTCCTCCCCGCCGGCCCGGTTTTTTGCCTTTTTTCCTGTTTTGCCCTCGTTGTCCTCTCCTCCCTTCCCCTTCCCCTTCCCGGCCCCGTTCGCTGGCCTCCCTCTTCTTCTCTTCCGCGGCGCTCGTGCTTGCCCTGTTCTTCCCGGCGTCTCTGGTCCCTCGTTTCCCCTTTCCCGCCTCCCCTCCCCTTTCGGTGGCTGCCCCCGTTCTCTTCCCTTCCCCCCTGCCTCCTTTTCTTCCCGTCTCTCCCCTTCTTTGTCTATTTTCTCTTCTTCCCCTTGTCTTTTCCCTTCGATACTTCCCGTTCCCCTTTGGTTCCCCTTCCCCTCCGGGGCCCCGGGGCCGCCCGGGCGGGGGCCGGGGCCCCCGGCCCCCCGCCTGTCCTTTGTCCCCTTGGGGCCTTCCCTTGTCCTTTGTCCCCTTGGGGCCTTCCCTTGTCCTTCCCCCCGGGGCCCCCTTCCCCTGCCGCGCCCCGCCCGGCGCCCCTCGTTTGTCCCCCCCTTTTCCTCTCCGGGCCCCGGGCCCCCGCCTGTCCTTTGTCCCCTTGGGGCCTTCCTTCCCCTTTGGGCGTGCGTCCCCCCCCGGGCCCCCCCTCCCCTCTTCCCCTTTTGGGGAAGGGGGCCCCGCGCGTCCGCCCCGGGGGGGGGGGCGGCCTCCCCTTCCCCTCCCGCCCTTCTTGTCCTTTTCGTCTCCCTTCCCCCCTCTCCTTCCTCGTTTTGGTTTCCCCTTGCCTTTGCCCCCCCCCTCCCCTCGCTCCCCGCTTCTTTTTCTTTCCTGCTTCCTTCTTTTGCCTCTTCCCTCCGCCCGGTCGCTTTCTTCCCCCCCGTCGTCGCTTCTGCCCTCCCGGCTGTGTGGCCCCCGCCCCCCCCCGCTTCCTCCGCCTCCCGCCTTTTCGTGTTTGCGCCCTTTGGATTTTCCTTTCCTTTTGTCTGTTCCCTATTTCCTTCCCGTTGTGTCCCCCTTGTCCCCCCGCTTGCCGTTCCTTGTCCCCCTTGTTCTGCCGCTGTTGTCTCTGGTCTGCGGTCCTTTGCTCCTGGTTTCCTCTGTCCTTTTTTCCCTCCTTCTCCCCGCTCTCTCCCCTTGCTCCCCTCTCCGCTTGCTTCCCGCCCTCTTCTCCTGCCTGTTGCCCCTCCCCGCCGCGTTGTTCCCCGCCGCTCCCCCCGTGTTTCGTTGTTGGCTCTCCTTCCTCTTCTCCTCCGCTCCGCCCGTCCCCTCTTTCTTTTGGCCTTTTTTTCCCCTTTCTTCGCCTCCTCCTCTTGTTTTTCCCTTCTTTTGCGTCGCCCGCTCTTTCTCCCCCTCTTCGCCCCTTCGGTTTTTCCCTGGTCCCCCGGGTCTTTTTCTCTTTTTTCTTTCCCCGCCTCCGCCCCGTTTGGCTTCTTCCCGGGCCTCTGTTTTTTTTGCCGTTTCTCCTTGTCGTTCCCCCCCTGTTTGTTTGGTTTATACTTTTAGCGGTGTTTTTTATTACGCTTTTAGTTGTCTCCCCCTTTGCTCTCCCCGTTGTCGTTTCTCGTCCCGTCTTCCGTCCTTGTTGCCTCTTCCTTTCCTCCCCCGCCCTTGTCCTTCTCGCTGTGTTTCGCCCCGCTTCCGTTGGTGCGGCTGGGGGTTCCCCTCCCCCCTTTCTCCTGTCTGCCGGCGCTTTTCCCCCTTCTTTTTTTGTTTTCCCCCTCCTTTGGTCTCCCTGTTGCTCGTGCTTTTTTGTTCCCCCCCCCCCGTCCTTCTCCGCGTCCGCTTTCCTCCTCCTCTCCTTACTTCTTTTTTCGTCTTCTCTCCGCCTTGCTCCCGCGTCCCTCCCCCGTGCCTCTAACTCCGGTTTTGCTATTTTTCGTTGTTTTATAGTGTTTTGTAACGTGTGTTTTTGCGCCTCCCCCCTCTCCTTTTGTTTCTTTTTTTCCCCCGCGTGTCCCTCCCTTCTTCCGCCCCCTCCCTCCCGCGTTGGGTGTCCCTCGCCTGCCCCCTCCCTCTCTTTTCTGGTTTCGCCTCCCCTTTCTTGCTTCGTGCCGTTCTCCCCCCTTTTTTCCCTCCCCCGGTTCCTCCGTCCTCTTTTTCGGTCCCCCTTTCCCTTCGTTCCCCCCCGCGCGTCCCGTCCTCGCTTTTTCCCGTTTCTTTCCTTTTTTTCTCTTGTTCTTTTGTGTGTTTTTCGTCTCTCTCCTCTCCCGGTCCTTGTGTTGTTTGTCGCCCCGCTTCTGCCGGCTTTTTTCCCTCCGCCCCTGCTTTGTTTCCCCGCTTTGTTTTTCCCCCTTTCTGCCGCTTTTCTTCCCCCTCCCCCCGCCGTTCTCCCCGCCCGCCCTCCCCCCGCCGTCCCCCGGTCCCCCGCCCCTCCCCCCGTTCTCTTCCGGCCTCCTCCTCCCCTTTCCCTTTTTCCCCCTCGCCCTCTTCCCCTCCTCTGCTGTTCGCTTTCCTTCGTTTCCCCCCCCCGCCTGTCTTGGCCCTTTTCTTCCCCCGTTGGCTCCCTCTCTCCGCGCCCCCCCGCCCCCCCGCTTCCTTTCGCTTTGCCCGTCCTCCGTCCCCTTCCTTCTCTCCCTCGTCTCCTGTGTGTCTCCGGTCCCCGTGTTCCCCCTCCCCCCCCCGTCCCTCTCCGGCCCCGTCCTCCCTCCCGCCTCGGGCCGCTTTTTCCCGTCTCTCGTCCCGCTCCCTCTCTCTCGTTTTTCCTTTCTCCTCGGGCTGTTCGCCCCGCGTTCTGTTTTCCCGCCCGGGCGCCTCCCTCCTGCGTCCCTCTTGTCTCCCCCGCCGTGCTCGGTCGCGGCGCCCCCGGCCCCTCCCCGTTTTCCGCTGTTGCCGGCCTCCCCGCTCGCTTCTTCCTTCCCCCCGCCCTGGCTTCCCTTTTGCTCGCCCTTTGCTTCTCCCTCCTTCTTGCCCCCCTCTCCTTCTTCTGTTGCGCGTTTCTCTTTGCTTGCCTTGCCTCCGCGTTTGTCGCCCTTGCCTTCCGCTTGGCTCCCTTCCCTTGTCCTTGCGCCGCGCTCTTCGCTCCCCCCCCCTGTCCCGCCTGCGCTTCTCTTTCTTGCCTCTCCCTCCTCCTTCTCCTTTTCCCCCGTTTTCCCCTTTGGTGTCTCCCCCCCGCTCCCCGCCTCCTCTCTTTTCCGGTCCCCCCCCGGCCCCTTCCCCCCCTTTGTGTCTTTCCTTGTCCCTTCTCGCTTCGTCCCTTCCTGCCGCCTGGGTCCCTTCCCCGGCCTTCGCCCGGTCCTCCTTTTGCCCCTCCCGGCGCTTTGCGCCTCCCCTCCCCTTCGCCCTTCCCCTCCCTCTCCTTCTCTTCTCCTCTTCTCCTTCTCTTTGTCCCTTTTTCTTTTCTTGTTTCTGCTTCCCCCCCGCTTCCCTTGTCTCCTCTTCGCCTGATCCCTTCTTCACTTGTTCCTGAAAGGGAACAGTACAGTGTGTCGCCTTCTGTATCTTCGTCCCTTGTCCCTGCCCGGCCGCGGCCGCTGCGGCCCCCCGCCCGGGCCCCGTCCCCGCCCCCTTCTTGTCTGCCTTTTCCCCCTCCCTTCCGGTTCGTCCCCTTGTCCCCGGCGGGGCCGGGGCCCCCTTCCCTTCCCGGGCCCCGCCCCCCGTTCTTCCCCCTTCCCCTCCGGTTCGTCTCCCTTCCCCGTCGGGGCCCCGGGCGCCCCCCCGGGGCCGCCCCGCCCCGCGTTCTTCCCCCGTCGGGGGCCGCCCTCGTTCGTCTCCCTTTCGGGCGCCCCCCCGGGGCCGGGCCGCCCTCGTTCGTCTCCCTTTCGGGCGCCCCCCGGGGCCGGGGCCGCCCGGGGGGCGCGCCTTGTTCGTCCCCCTCGGGGGCCCTCTTCCCTTCCCGGGCCCGGGCCGCGCCTCCCGTCCCCCTTCGGGCCCTGCCGTCCCTCTTTTGCTTGCTTTCTTTCTTGTTTCCCCTTTTTCCGCTTCTCCCCTTGTTTTCTCCCCTCTCCCGCCTCCCCTCCTCCCTCCCCCTCCCCGGTCTGTCCCTCGGCCGCCCCTCCTTCTCCCTCCCGCCCCCTCCCCCCCCCTCCCCCTGCCGCTGGTTCCGTTCTCCCGTCCCGCCCGGCCTCCGCCCCCTCTCCGCGTTCTTTCTCGCTCCCCCTCCTTTTTCCCCCGTCTTTTTCGTGCTCTTCTGTTTCCTTGTCCTTTGTCCCCTTGGGGCCTTCCCTTCCCGGGCCCCGGCCCCCCTCGGTTTTTTCCCCTTTTTGCCCCTCCGGCTGTCCCTTTCCCCCGCTCGGTTGTCCCCGCTGCCGCCCGCGCCGCCGCTGGTCCCTCTTCCTCCCCGCGCGCGTCCTCCCCCTCCCCTCTTTTTCCCCTCTTGCCCCCGCGTCCTTTCCGGCCGCCGTCCTGCCCCTCGCCTCGCTCCCCTCCTCCCCTCCCTCCCCGTTCCTTTTCGGCTCTTTCCCGTCCCTTGCTCCCCCCCCCGCCGTTCGCTTTGCTTGTCGCCCCCTCCCCCGTTTTTTGCCCCGCCCCCCTTCCCTCGTTTCCCCGCCTCTTTGCTTTTCTCCCGTTTGTCTTCCCCTTGCTTCCCCCCTCTCTCCCGCCCCGGTTTCGTCTTCTTCCCCTCTTTCCTTTCCCCCTCCTCCCCGCTTTCTCGTCCCCTCCCTTGCTTTGTGCCGTCCCTCCCTCCGTGCTCCCCCGGCTTCCTTGCCTCTTCGTTCTCCCCCTGCGTCTTTCTTGCCTTCCTCCGTTCTCGTCTTGTTCTGTGCGTGCCTTCGCCCCCTGTTTGCCGCCTCGCTCCGCTGTTCTTTTTTCCCCCGCCCCTCCCCTCCCCCCGCCGCTCTCCCTTCGCCCCGCCCTTCCGGCCCTTGTCCTCCTCTCTGGCTTGCCCCTGCTTCTTTGCCTCCGTTTTTTGGCCCCCCGGCGGTCCCTCCCCCCCCCCGCCTCCCCGTCTCTTTCGTCCGCCGCCCCCGGCGCTCTCCCCTTTCTCGTCTCTCTCCCCGCCTCTGGCCGCGGCGGCCGCTTCTCCGGGTTTTCCCGCCCTTCCCGGCGGTTCGCGCCCCCCTTTTTTCTGTCTCGCTGCTTCCCTTTTTCCCCTCCTTCTCGCCTTGTCGGCTCTCCCCCCCTCTGCCGCCCCCTTTTTGCCCGCTGTCTTCGGCCTCCCGCGCCCCCCTCTTTTCGGCTCTCCTTCCCCCTGCCTTTGCTTCCCCGCCCCCGCCCCCCCCGCCCCCGCCCCCCCCTCCCCTCCCCCGCCCCCCTTTGCTGCCCCCCCGCCTCCCCCTCCCCTTGCCCGGGGTCTCTTCCTTGCTGTGTCTCTGCCCGTTGCCTCCCCCCCCGTTTCTCCTCCCCCTGGCCTTGTTTTCTCCTTCCCCCCGCCCTTTGCCCCCCCCGCCCCCCTTGCGCCCCGTGCCCTGTCCGGGTTGGTCCCCTCGCCCTTTTTCTCCCCTCCTTTCTTTCCCTCCCGCTCTGTTCCCCGCCCCTTCCTTTTCCGTTCTTTCCTGTCTTTTGTTCGTCTTCTTCCCCTTCCCCTTTCTTGTCCTCCTCCCTGTCTCTTGTTTCTGCCGGGCCCCGTTCCCTTTCCCCCTGTCTCTCGTCTTCTCCCCCGGTGCCGCCGCCCCGGGGCCGCGTGCCGGGGGGGGGGGGGGTCGGGTTCCCTTCCCTGCTTCCCCTTCCGCCCCGCGGGGCCCTCGGTCCCCGCCCCGGAGTTCTTCCCCTCTGGTTTTACCTTGTCCCCGTCGGGGGAAAGGGTGCGGTCCCCCTAAGGGGGGGAGCGTTGTTACCTTCCCCCTTAGGGGCCCCCGGGCCCCGGCCCCCCCCTGCTTCCCCCTCCGGGGCCGCCCCGCGGGGGCCGCCGCCTTTCTTTCTCTTCCCTGCCTTCCCCCCCGGGGCCGTCCTGGGGCCGCCCCTGCCCCCGCCTTCGCCCCTTTCCTTTGCTTCCCGCCCCGCTCCCTTTTTTCTGTTGTGGTCCCCTTGCTTTGCTTTCGCTCTGTTCTTCTTCTCGGCTGTTCCTTTTTGTCCTTGTTGTCCTTGTCTCTTTTTCTCCGGCCTCTCTTTTCCCCTCTCCCGCGTCTTCTTTCCTCTTTCCTCCCTGCTTGCTCTCCTTCTTCCTCGCCCCTCTGCTTTTTGTTTAGGTGTGCGTTCCCCTTTGGGGATAATGTTTTTCTCACGTCTCTCGCCTCCTCTGTTTCCCCTTTCCCGTCCCGCCCCGGCCCGCCGCGTTGTTCCTTTCTCCGCCCGCGGTGCTGCCTCTCTTTCGCTCCCTGCCCTCTCCCCCCGTCCCTCTTGCCCCTTCCCTGTCCTCGGGGCGCCTCCTTTGCCCCCCGTGTTTTTCCCTCTTTTACTTGTGGGACTACTTTAATGTTTTTGCCTTTTGTGTTTTCCCCTTCCCCTCCGGGGCCGCCCCCGTCTGGGTCGCCCTCCGCCTCCTCGGCCTTTCGTGTCCTTCCTGTTCGTGTCTTCCCCGCCCCTTCCCCCTTCCCTTTTTTTTTTTGTCGCGCCTCCCCGGTTTTTCCCCCCCTCCCCCGGGGGCCTTCTTGCCCCCGCCCCTCCTCCCTCCCTCCTCTGTTCTAGATCTTTTCTTTTTTTTATTGTAGCGTTTTGATTTCCCTTCCCCCGTCCCCGTGTTCCCGTCGGGGCCTTTCCTCCCCTTCCCGCCCCCTCTCCTCCTCCTGCTCCGTGTCGCCCCTCTCCTGGTCTTTTTCCTTTTGTCTCTTCTCCCGGCGCCCCCTTCCTGTTTGTCGGTCCTTGCTTTTTTTCTTCTTTCCTTCCTTTCTCCCTCGGCTCCTTTTCTTTGTGGCGCTCGTCCTGCCTTTTGGTCCTCTTCCGCGCTGCCCCCGCCTCTTTCCTGGCTTCCCCCCCTCGCCTTGCCCGTGCTCAGGATGCCCCCCTGCCCCCTTTTTCTTTTTGCTGCTTTTGCTCCCTTTTTCCCGCCCGTTCTCTTCGCCGTGTTTTTCGCCCGCCCTCCCGTCGGTTTGTTTTGTCTTTTCCTCTCGCTCCTTGTTTTCTTTCCTGTTTCCGCTTCTTTCCCTTTTTTCCCCCTTCTTGCTTTCGCTCCTGGGCTGTTTGTTCCCGTTTTCTCCTTCCTTCTTCCCCTCCGTCGCTGTGGCGTTTTGCCCCCCTCCCCTGCTTGTTTTCCCTTCCCCGCCGGGGCCGCCCGCCTCCCGGTCCCCCTTCGGGCCGCCCCTGTGTCCTCGTCCCTTTGGTTCTCCCTCTCCGGGGCCCCTGCCCGGGCCCCGGCCCGTGCGCTCGGGCCGCCGCGCCCCCGGCCCGCGTTGGCTCCCCCCCTGTCCTCTTTTGTTCGCTCCTCTCCCCCTCTCTCCGCCTCCTCCTTTTCCTTCTGGGTTTGTGTCTCTCCTCCCGCTGTTTGCCTCTCCCGTGTTTCTCCTCCCCGCTGTTGCTTCGCCTCCGCCCCCTCCCCGGTTTGCTTCGTTCCCTCTCTTCTTGCGGCCCTGCCTTCGTTCGTCGCGCTTTCCTCTGCTCCCCCCTCCTCCCTCGTTTCCCTTGCTGTTCCCTCCCCCTCGCGCTCTCCCTCCCGTCCTCTTTTCTGCCGTGGTCGCTCTGTTGCTCCCGCCTCCCTTTCCGCTCCCTCCCCCGCCTTTTCCTCCTTTCTTGCCTCTCCCTCCCCCTCTCCGCCGCTTGCCCCTTTCCTCCCCCTTCTGGTTGCTGTCTCCTCGTCTGCCCCCCTTCTGTCCCCTCCCGTTCCCCCCTGGTCCCCCCTGCTCCTGCTCCTGCTGCTGCTGCCGCCGCTCCTCCTCCCGCTCCCGTTCCCGCCCCTGCTTTCCTCCCTTGTCCCGCCTCGTGCCCCGTCCTCCCCTTCCCCCCGCTCCCCCCCCGCCTTTCTGCTCCTCCCCCTTTTTTCGCTTCTTCTTCTTGGCTCCCCCGTTCCGTTTGTTTCCGCTCTCCCGCCCGCCCTGCGTCCTCCCGTCCCCTGCCTTCCGCCTTTCGTGCCTTTTGCTCTCCCTCCTTCTCCGCTTTTCCCGCCTTCTTTGTCCTTTGCCCTCCTGCTGGTCCTCTCGTCCGTTCTTTGCTCTCCTGCCGTTTTCCCCGCCGTTGCCTTCCCGCTTTTTCGGCCGCTGCTCCCCTTTTTTCCGGTGTCTGTCCTTGTTCCGCCCCTTCTTTTTGCGCCCCCTTGTTCCCTCCTTTTTTTTTTCCCTTTTTCTGCGGCTTCCCCGTGCTGTTTTTTCCGCCCGCTCCCCTTTCTGTCCCCTTCGCTTTTGTCCTCTTTTGCCTTCGCTTTCCTTTTTCTCCCTTCTCCGTTTGCGGCGCCCCCTTTGCTCCTCCCCTCCCCGGGGCCTCCCCTCTCCCTTCGCTTTTGCCTTCGTCCTCTCCTTCGCCCTCTTTTTCCTCTTTTTTCCCCCTGTCTTCCTTTTGTCCTTTCTGTTGTCTTTTTCTTCGTTCTGTTCTCTCTTCGCTTTGCGGCTTCTTTTGCCCCCTCTTTTGCTCCCTCTCTGCTCCCTCGTCTCCCTCCGGTTCCTCTGCCTCCTCCCCCCTTGCGCCTTCCCGTTCCGCCCTTCTGTTGTTCTTTTTTGTCCCGTCTCTTGTTCTCCCCTCTCCTTCTCTTCCCTCCTCCCCTCTTGCTCTGCTGTTCCTCCCTCTTCGCCTGCTCGTCTTTTTGCCCTCGTCCCGCCTGTCGCCCCGTTTTCTTTTTTCCCGCCTCTGCTGGTTTCGTTTTTGTTGCCGTCCTCTTCCCTCCTCCCCTTTTTTCCCTTTCTTTTTTTTCCCCTTCTTTCGCTCGCTCTTCCCTGTGCCTCTTCCTCCGTCCCCCCCCCTTTGCTTCCCCCGCTCCTCGTCTCCCTCTTGCCTTCCCCCCCCCTCCGCCGTCGGCCCCTCCCCTTCTCCCTCTCCGTCCCTTGTGCCGGTCCTTCTTCCCCCCCCCCCTCCCTCCTTCGCGGCCCTCCCCTCGGCCTCCCCTCCCCTCCCTTTCTCCCCTCTTGTCGTGTTTTCTTTCTTCTTCCTCTTTCTCCGCTTTTTGTCCCCCGGCCCGGCGCGTCGCCCTTTCTCCCCCTTCTCCGCCCTTTCTTCTTTGCTCTCCCTTCTCCCTTTTCTTCTTTCGTCCCTGCTTCTTTCTTCCCCGCCCGTCGTTCCCCTTCGGTTCGTCTCCCTTTAGGGCGCCCCCCCGGGCCCCCGTTGTCCCCCTTTGTTTCTCCTCCCGGGCGCCGCCCCGCCGGGCCCCGCCTTTGTCTCTTTGCCTCTTTCGTTTTTCCCTTTGGGGCCCCCTCTTGCGCGTTCCCCGCGCCGCCTCCTCGCCCGCGCCCCCTGGCGCCGCCCCTGTTTCCCGCGCCTTCCCGCGCCTGCGCTCTTGTCGCTCTCCGTCTTTCGTCCTCTGTCCCCCTCTCTCCCCCTGTCTTCGTGTCCCATTGTCCCTTTCATCCGCATTGTTTTCCTTCCTTGTCCCTTACCGGGCCCTCTTGCTTGCCCTTTCTTCCCTTCCCGGGCCCTGGTTGTCCTTTCCCCCCGTGTCCCTTGTCCCTGTCCGGGCCCCCTTCTCCCTCCGGGGCCCCCCGTCTGTCGTCTCTTCCCCTCCGGTTGTCGTTTTGTTCCTAGTGCTTAAGGGGCCGCCGCCGGGCCCCGCGCGCGGCCGCCCCGGGGCCCTGGGTCCCCTCTGGTTCCCCCTCCGGGGCTGTGCCGCCGCCCCGGGCCCCCGCCTGGTCTTCTCCCGCCGGGCCGCCCGCGCCTCGGGCCCTCCCGCGCCCCCCGCCTTCGCCGGCCCCGTGCTTTTCCCCTTCCCGGCCGTCTCCCTCCCTTCGTTGCCCTTTTTTCTCCTTTCTTTCCCTCTCCGCCCGCCCCCGTCCTTGCCCTCCCCCCCGCCTTTTGCCTTTCCCTTCCCCGTTCCCTGCCTGCCTTCGGCCGGCCTCGCCCCGGCCCGCCTTGCGGCCCTGGTTCCTCCCCCCCGGCTGTCTGCCCCTTCCCTCCCGCCGGCTTTTTTCTCCTTTCTCTCCCCCCCTTCTCCCTTCGTTTGTTCTTTTTGTCTCGTCCTTCCCGCCCCGTTTTGTTCTGTTCCTCCTTTCCCGTGTCCCCGGCGCTCCGTGTCTCTGTGCCCTTCCCTCCCCTTCCCCTTCTGGGGCCCCCCCCCTCCTTTGTTTTTTCCTCTTTTTTTTTTCCTTTTTTTCCTTTCCCCCCTTTCCCCGTGGGGGCCCTCTCGTCCTGGGCTCCCCCCCGCCCTCCCTTCCCCCGCCGTTTCTCCCCCCCCCCCTCCCGGCTCGCCCTCGTTCCTCCCCCTTTTTGGGGCCCGGCCCCTGTTGCTCCCCCTCCTCTCCGCTTGTTCCGTTCCCCCCGTCTCCCCCTGCCCCTTTTTTCTTGTCCGCCCCCCCCTCTCCTCCGGCCCCCTCGTCCCCCGCCCCCCTCCTCCCCTGTCCCCCCTTCGTTTCCCTTTTGGGCCCTCCCCCCCGCTCCCGCTCCTCTCGTCTCGTCCGCCGCCCCCTGCCCGGCCCCCCCCCGGTTCCCTTTGTGTGTTTTATTTGTCTTCCCCGGAGGGGAACCCCTCCGGTTCCCCCTTGTCCCCAGTGCGTCGTCTCCCTTGTCCCCTTTGTTTCTCCCTCCCGGGCGCCGCCCTCTTGCTTCCCTTCCGGGGCCCCCCTGTCTTCCCCTCCGGGCCCCCCTTTGTTTCTCCCTTGTCCCCTCCGGTTCCCCCCCGGGGCCCCGGGCGCCGCCCCGGCGGGCCGGTGCCGCCCCCTTCCCCCCCGGGGCCGCCGCCTTTGCTTCCTCGTCGGGGGCCCCTCCGGGGCCGCCCTGGCCCGTCCCGCTTGTCGTCCCCGCTCCGGGGCCGCCCCGCGGCCGCCGATTTCTTCCCTTCTGTTGTCGTCTCTTCCCCTGTCGGGCCGTTGTCCCCCTCGGGCCGCGCCGCTCTGGGCCGCTTTCTCTCCCCCGCCCCCCCCCCCGTCCTCCTCTTGGGGCCCCTTTTGCCTCCCCCCGGGGCCTCCCCCGGCGGCCCTTCCCCCCCCGGGCCCCGCCCGGGGCCCCCTCCCGGCCCCGCCCCCCTCCCGTCCTTCCCCTTTGGGCCCCTCCCGCCCGCCCTTCCCCTTTGGGGCCCCTCCCCCCCTCGTTTTGCTTTCTTTCTCCCTTTTTCCTGCGCTCGTGCTTCTTTTGCTGCCTCCCTTCCTTCTCCTGTCCTCCTCCTTCTCTTCTTCTGCCCCGCCTCTTTTTCTGTCTTGCGTTTCCCTTTTCCTCGCCCCCCCCTGGTCCCTTCTTTCCTTCTGCTCCCCCTTCCGTCGCCCCTTTCTTTCCTTCCCGTTGTGTTTTTCCCTCTGGGGCCCCTGTCTTCGTTTTTGCCCTCCTTGGTGTCTTGTCGGTTTCGTTTCCCCGGGCCTCCTGTCCGCCCCCCTTTGTCCTCCCTGCTCTTCCCTCCCCCGCTTCCCTGCCTTCTCCCCTCCCTCCGCTCTTTGCTTTGTCCCTTCCTCCCCTCCCCCGGGCGCTCCCCTCCCGGCCCCTTTTGCCTCTGCCCGGGCGCTGCTCTTCCCCCCCCGGCCTCTCCCCGCGCTTGCCCCCCTGCCGTTCCCTTTGTGTTCCCCCCTTGCCGCCGGTTCTCCTTTTGCCCTCCTCTTTCCTCCTTGGGTCTGCTCCTCTGTTCTTCCCCTCTGCTCCCCCCCCCCTTTCCTTGTTCCCGCCCCCCCTCCGCCTCGTGTTTCCCCTCCGTTCCTGCGCCCGCCCCCGTCTGCCCCTTTCCCGTGCTCCCCTTTTTGTCCTCGCCGCCGCCTGTGTCGCGTCCCCCCCTCCCCCTGCTTTTTTCCCTGTTCCCTTTTGCCCCTCCCTCGCCCGTGCCCCCCCGCGGCCTGCGCCCCCCCCGCGTTTGTTGCTCTCTCTCTTTCTTCCCTCCGCCTTCCCCCTTTCCCCCCTTTTCCTTTCCCCCTTGTCGTTTTGGTTTTTGTTTCTTTCCCCTCTTTTGTTGCTTTCTCCGCCTTTTCCCCCTTGCTCGTCTCCCTCCCGCCGTCTCTCTTCCCCCCCTTGGCGTCCTCGCCCCTCCGGCCTCTCCCCTTCTGCTTTCCGCTCTCCCGCTGTCCTTCCTCCCCCTTCCCGCTCCGGTCCCCCCTTCCCCCCGGCTTGTGGCCGCTTTTTTCCCTTCTTCCCCTTGCCCCCTTCTGGCCTCCTTTCCTTTCTCGTCCTCCCCCCTCCTTCCCTCCCCGTTTTCCTTCTCTCCCCTCCTGTTGCTTGTGCCCCCTCCTGTCCCCCTTCCGCTCCTCTTTCCTGCCGGTTTTTCCGTTTTCCTGCTCTTTCCCTTCTTTTGTTTTTTTGCTTTTTCCCTCTCCCCCCGTCCGCTTTGTTCTCCCGTTCGGTCTGCTGCTTGTCCTTCCTTTCCTCGCTCCTGCTTTCCGTCCGCTCCCCTCCCCTCCGGTTGCCTTTGCCTTCGCCCTGTCTTTTTTTTTTCTGGTTGTTTTTTTCGTCCCGGTTTTCTCTTTTCCTCTGCTGTCCTTCCCCCCGCGCCGTTTCTTTCGCTGCTGCTGCCTTCTTCCCCCCCCCTTTGTTTCCTTTCCCCTCTGTCCCGGCCCGTCCCTCTTTTTCTCTCGTTTCTTTCTCGCTTCTTTTCCTTCGTTCCCCTCTTTCGTTTGCCCCCCCCCTTATCTTGTCCCGTGTTTTGTCGATTTGGCGAACCAAGCGTTTGTAACGCCTGCGTTTGATTCCCCTCCCCCTCTCTTTTTTTTGCCCTCCCTTCCTCGTTTCCCCCTTTGTTGGCCTCTTCCGCGCGTTCTCTCTTTCCGTTCCCCTCGTTTCGGCGTTCGTTCCCTTGTTCCGCGTCCCCCCTTCGCCCCCTTTTGTCCCTCTTCTTGTCCCCTCCTTGCCGTCCCCGTCGGGGTTCCTCCCCTTCCCTCAGGTGTTTCTTCTTTATTTTTTCGTGTAATATTTTCAACTACTTTTTCTTGTGAACCTCTTGCTCCCCCTGTCGCTCCCCCCTCCTCGCTGTGCCCGGCGTCCCTCCCGTTCCCGTTCTCCCCTTGCCCTCCTTCCCTTCCCCTCCTCCTCCCCCCGTGGTGCCTGCCTCCTTGTGTGTCCCTTTTTCCCCGCCCTCCTCCCCCGCCGCCCTCCTCTCTGCGCCGGCCCTGCCTCCCTCCCCTCCGCTCCTTTCCTCCCCTCCTCGCTTTCCCCTTTCCGTCCGCCCTGCCCTCTCCCCCTCTTTGCTTTTCTCTCTCCCCCCTGCTTTCCCTCTGTACTTTTATACTCCCCTCTGGTTGTTCCTTTAGTTCGTCACTTTATTGTCTTCTCCATTTTGTTTGTCTTCCCCGGAGGGGAACCCCTCCGGTTCCCCATGTCCCCAGCGCGTCCCCAATTCCTTCACACGTTCCCTGTGCTTCGTCTCGTCCCCTTATGGGGAACTGTCGCTTCCCCGTAGTTCTCCCAGTGCTTCCCCTTAGGGGAAGCACTGGGGAACCCCTTGTCGTCTCTTCCTATCGTCCTCTTATGGTTCCCTTCGTCTTTTACCTTTGTCCCCGTAGGGGAAGGGGAAGAACTTTGTTCGGGTGCGGTCCCCTGTCGTCCCCTTTGTTTCTCCCTTGTCCCCTACGGTTCCCCCCCGGGGCCCCGGGCGCCGCCCCGGCGGGGCCGGGGCCCCGTCGTTCGTCTCCCTTGTCCCCTTTGGGGCCCCGTCGGGGCCCCGGGCGCCCCCGCGGGGCCTGCTTCCCCTTCCCCTCCGGTTCGTCTCCCTTGTCCCCTTTGGGGCCCCGTCGGGGCCCCGGGCGCCCCCCGGGGTTCCCCGGCGGGGCCGCCCGGGGGCCCGCCTCGCTTCCCCCTTCGGGGGGCCCGCCTTGGTCCCTGTCCGGGCCCCGGGTGGTTCCCTGTCCGGGCCCGTCCGGGCGCCCCCGCGGCGGCGCCCCCGTAGCCGTTCCCCTCTCCCTTTCGGCGCTCCGGGCCCCCCCCCCCGTTCTCTCGTCGCCCGGTCCGCCGTCTTTTCGTCCCTTGCCTCCCCTTGTCTCTTGTCGTCCCCTTCCTCTCTCTCCTTGCCCTCCCTCCCCTCGTTTCCTTTCCCCTCTTTTCTCTTTTCCTTGCGCGTCTTCCCCCTCTCCCCCCGTTCTTTTGTTTCCCTCCTCCTTTCCTCGCGGGTTTTTCTTTGGGGCCCCCCTCTCCCCCGTTCGTCGTTTCCCTCCCTTTCTTCCGCTCCCGCCCCGCTTCGCCGTCCGTTTTCCCCGCCGGGGCGCTCTTCGCTCCGCTCTCCCGCTTTCTTCTTTCTTTCCCGTCCGTCGTTCCTTTGATCTGACTTGTTACTACGTCTTTTCCCGTTCGGGAAGTTATTGTACAAATGTTTGTTGGATTCGTATGCTTTTCCCTGTAGGGGCCCCCCTCGCTCCCCCTCCTTCCCGTTCGCTTTTCTCCCCCTTCCCCTTTTCCGTGTTCCCCCGGCTCCCCTCCCTTCCCCTCCCCCTCCCTCTCCTCTCCTTCTTTCCCCCCCTTTTTCCCTCTTTCCCTTCCCCCTTCCTCCCTCCCCTCTGTTCTCTCCTTGGCCCCTCCCGGGCCCGCCTCCCCGCGCCTTTGTCTTCTGTTTCGAAACTTTCTTGCTTCGTTGTCTCTTTCCCTGCGGGAAACACCTTACATCCCCACAGCATGCTGTACGTTCATCCGCTTATGGTTCCCTTCCTTTGTCGCTTCCCATGGCATGCTTTACGTTCGTCCCCTAAGGGGGAGGGGCCTGTCTCGCGTCGTTCGTTTCTCCCTCGCCTTGTCGCGCGGGTGTTTGTCCTCTGCCCGCCGTTTTCCCTTTTCTCCTTCCCCTTCTCTCTTCTCCCCCCCGCGCCGGTCGGGCGCCTCTGGTTCCCCCTTGTTCCCCCCCCGCTTTTCTTCTCCTCTTGTTCCCCCCTGTTCCCCCTCTCTTCTCTTCTCTTCTCTTCGCCGTTCTCCTTTTCTTTCGCCCCCCTCCCCCCTCCCGCTCTTGTCCTGTGCCTCCCCTTTCCTTCGGTGCCCGGCTTCTCCCGGCTTCGCCCTTCTGGGCCCCCTTGCCCCCCCTCCCTGCTTTTGTAGAGGTAGGTCCCCGTGTCCCTGTTTCCCTTTAGTTCTGCTGTTGCTCCCCCCCTCCTCCCCCCCTTTTGTCCCCTCCCTCCCTCCCCGGGGCCCCCCCCCCCTTCCTTGTTCCCCTCCCCCCCCCCCGCCCTTCCCTCCTCCTCCCCTCTTTCTTTGCGTCCCCCCGTGCTGCCCGCTTTGCTCCTTTTCTGTCCTTCCGCTTTCCTCTCCCGCGCCCGGCGGGCTTCGCCCCCCCGCCCCCCTGGTTCGTCGCCCTGTGCTCTCGTCCCCTGCGCTCCCCGCTCTTTTTTCTTTTCTCTTGTCTTCTCTTTCTCCCCCTCTTTTCTTTTTCGGCCCTTTCTCTTTCTTTTTTCTCTTTTGTCCTCTCCTTCCTGTCCTTGTTCCCCCCCCCTCCCCGCTCTCCCCCCGTCCCCCCCTGTCCCCCCCTCCCCCGGCCCCTTTTCTTTGTCCCGTTCCTTCTCCTTCTTGTCCCTTTTCGTTCCTCCTCTCTGCGGCCCTCTCTTTCTCGTTTCCCTTCCGGCGCCCTCCGGTTTCTCCTCCCGGGCCCCCTCCCCGCTTCTCCGTCTTCCTCCCCTTCTGGGGCCGCGTCCCGGCCCCCCCTCCCCCGGCCCCGGCCCCCGCTCCGTTTGCTTTCCGGTTCCCCCCCGGGGCCCGCCCGTTCCTCCGCTTCTTGCCCCGGCTGCTCCTTCCCTTCCCTTCGTTCCCCTTTGGGGCCCCCTTCCCCTCCCCTTCCCCTCCCCCTCCCGTTCCCGCGCTCTCCCTCGGCTCCGTCGCCCCCCTCCCTCCCCCCCTCGCCGTTCCCGTGCCTCCCCGCCCCCTCCTGTCGCGCTTGGCCGGCGCTCCGGCTTTTGCCCTTTGTTCCTCCTTTCTCTGCCTGGCCCCCCCTCCGTCCCGCTGGTCCTGCTGCCCTTCCTCCCCCCCCTCCTCCTTTCTTTGGCCCTCCCCGTCCCCTTTGGCCCCCTGGCTCCCCTCCCCTTCTGGTCCCCTTTCCCGTGGCGTTGCCCCTGGCTTCGCCGGTTCCCCGCTCCCCGCCGGCTCTCCCCCTGCTCCCCCCTCCTCCCTGCCCCTGTCCCTCCCCTCCCCCCGGGCCCCTCTCTCCTCCCTCCTTTGGCCCCGCCGGTTCCCCCTCCGTCTTCTGGCCCCTCCCTTTCGCTCCTTTTGCTTTTCCCCCTGGCTCGCTTCCCTCCGGTTTTTTTGTCCCTGCCCTCGTTTTCTCTCTCTTCCTTCTCTCCTCCGCTCCCCTCTCTTTCTCCCCCTTCCCCCCTTTGTGCCCCTTCGTTTCCCGCTCTTGCCTTGCTCTTGTCGTTCCCCCCGGCGCCCTGCGCCTTCCCCGCGCCCCCCCGCCCTGTTCCTTTTCCCGCCCTCCCCGGCGCCGGTCTTCCCCGTCCCGTCCCCTCCCCGTCCGCCCCCGTCTTTCTTCCTTCCCCCCGTCTCTCGTCCCCTCTTCCCCTCTGTTGTCCCTCTGTCCCCCTGGGGGCCGTCCCCTCTTCCTTTTCCCGGGCCCCCCCGGCCCCGTCCGCCTTCCCCCCGGGCCCTTCTGTCCGTTCGTTCTCTTTGGGGCCCTCCCGGCTTCCCCGCCGGGGCCGCGCCGCCGCCCCCGGGGGCCGGCTCGCGTTCGTCTTCTTCTCGGGCCCCGTCGGGGTTCCCCGGCGGGGCCGCCCCCCGCCCTGGCGCCGCTGCCCCCGGGCCCCCCGCCCCGTTCCCTTCTTTCGTCCGCTTTTCCCTTTTTTCCTCCCCCTTCGCTCCCCTCCCCTCCCCGTCTCTTCCGCCCGGCCCCGCCTTTGTTTCTTGGCCCCTCCGGCCTTCCCCCGGCTGTTGCCCTTCCCCCCTTTCCCCCGTCCTTGTTTTTCCCGCCGGGGCCCTTTTCCCCTTTCCTGCTTTCCCCCCCCCTTTCTTCCTCTCGTTTTCCGTGCTCCTCCTTCTCCTCCCTCCCCCTTTTTTCCCCGGCCGCCCCCCCTCCCCTTTGCCCGGCTCTTGTCCTTCCCTTCCGTTGCCGTCTCGTCCCTTGCCGCCTTTTCGTTTCCCTTCTTTCCCCGCCGGGCCCCGCCCCCGGTGCCCGCCCCCCGTCTCTCCCTCCCCTTTGGTTTTCCCTTCCTTCCCTCTTCTCTCTCCTCCCCTTCCCTTCCCCTTCTGGTTCCTCTCCCGCTTCTCTTCGTGTCTGCCTTTCCCCCTCGGGGCCGCCCGGCCCCCCCCGCTCCGTTGTCTTCCCCTCCGGGGCCCCCCTTCTTCTTCCCCGTCGGGGCCTCCTTTCCGCTTCCCCGTCGGGGCCCCCGCCGCCGTCCCCTCCGGGGCCGCTGCCCGTCGTCCCTCCGGGCCGCCGCCGGGCCGCCCCGTGGGGCCGCCGCCCTGCCCGCCCCTCCGGCGTTCTTCCCTGTCCGGTCTCCCCGTTCTCTTCCCCTTCGCCTTCCTTTCTGCCCCTTGCCCTTTTTCCCCTTGTTTTTTCTTCCGCCCTCGTCCCCTTTGTGTGCTTCCCCTCCCCCTCCCGCCTCCTCCTCCCCCTTGCCTCCGCCCTGGGTTTTGTCGTCCCCTTTCCGTTTCCGCTTGCCCCCCCCCCCTCCCTTCGGGTTCTTTGTTCCCGGTTGCTCGGCTTGTCCTCTTTGCCCTTCTTTCCCCCTTCCCTCTGGCCCTGCCGGCCCTTTCTCGCTCCTCGTTTCCCCGTTCGCTTTTTCCCTTGTGCTTTCCTCCCCCCCTTTTTTTTCCCTCGGCCGCCTCGCTCCTCTTTTCCCCGCCGCTGCTGCCTTCTCGCTCGTCTTGTTTGCTTTTTTCCCCTCTGGCTCCCCTTGGCCCCGCCCCCGCTTCCCCCCCCGTCCCTTGGCTCTTTTCCCCCGCCCCGTTTTTCTTTTTCGCCGGCTCTGGCGCTCCCCTCGGCCCTCCCCTTTCCGTGTCTTTTTTCCCCGGTCCTGGCCCTCCTCCTCCCCTCTTTTTTTGTTCTGGCCTGTCTGGTTGCTCGTCCCGCTTCCCTCCTTTTTTCTGCCTTTCTTCCGGCCTCCGCTCTGGTGGCGCTCGTTCCCCCCCTTCTGGCCGCCTTCCCCCCCTCCCCCCCTTTCCCTCCCCTTTTTTCCCGTTCGCTCCTCCTTGTTTTCCTTGTTTCTCGTCTGGGCTTTCCCTCCCCGCTTCCCCCCTGTCTTCGGTCCCCCCGCTTGCGGCCCTTCCCTTTCCCCGGGTTTTTGCGCTCCGTGCCCGTTCGCCCCCCCCTCCGCCCCTTTGCTTCACGTGGATTTGCGTAGTTTTGTTGTGCCCCCTCGGCTCCGCTTCTCCTGGCTTTCCCGCTGTCCTCCCCGCCCCCTTCCCCTCCCCGCGCCCCCGCTGCGCGCCGCGCGCCTCCTTTTTCTTTCCTCCTCGCTTTTCTCCCTCTGTCCCCTCCCCTCCCCTCCCCCGGTTTTCGCCCTTCCCGCGCGGCGTCCCCTCCGGGGTTCCCTCCCTGTCGTTTCTTTTCCTCCCCCCCCTTTGTTCTTTCTTTCCTTCCCCCCCCCGCGGGGCCCGCCCGCCGGCCTCCGGCCTTCCCGCCCCTTCGTTCCCCTTTTCCTGCCCCTCGCCTTTCCCGGCTGTCCCCCCCGTCCTTTCTTTTTGGTTGTCCTGTCCGGTTGTCCTTTTTCGCCCCCCCCCCTGGCGTCCCCCTCCGTTCCCTGCCGGGGCCCCCCGGCCGCGCCGCCCCCTTGCGCTGCCCTCCCCGGTCCCCCGGCGGGCCCCCCCCCCGGCCTGCCGCCGTTTTCTTTCCCCCCCCCGGGCCCCCCCGCGCCCCCCCTCCCGTCCCCCCCCGTTCGTTTCCCTTCCCCGCCTTTCTTTCCTCCCCCCTCCTCCCCCCGCTCCCGGCTGCCCCGGGTTTGGGCCCTCTCCCCCCCCTCCTCCCTTCCCCCCCCTCGGTCTCTTCCGCCCTCCCTCTTGTCCCCCCTCCCTTTCCTTTCCCCCCGCTTCTCTCCGTTCCTCCCCTCTCCTTCCTTTGTTTCTTTTCGTTTTTCCCCCGCCTCCGTCCTGTTCCCCCTTCGTAGGCGCTTTCCGCTTGTCCTTTCCTTCTCCCCGCGTTCCCCCTGTCTTCTCTGGTGCCTGCCCGTCGTTCTCGCCCTTTCCCTCTGTCGTCCCCTGTTTGTCGTCCCCTTTGGGGAACTAGTGCCATCGTTCCATTACTTCCCCTTTGGGGTTCCCTTCCCGGGCCCCCCGTCGGCCTGGGTCCCTGCCCGGGCCCCTTTCTTTGTCCCTTTCCGTTTCTTTTCCGCTCCGGGGCCGCGGCCGCCCCCCCCTCCCCCGCCCCTGTTCGTCCCCTCGTCGGGCCCCTTCGTTCGTCCGTTCCGGGCTTGTCTCCCTTCTCCCTTCCCTCCCCGGGCCTCCCCCGGGTCTCCCTCCCGTCGTCGTGTTCCCTCCTTCCCCCCCCCTCTTTCGCGCTCCCGCCCTTCTTCCTCTTTCCTTTCCTGTTTTTTCTTTTTTCTTCTCTTTCTTCTCTTCTCTCCTCTTTTTTTCTTTTTCCCCTCTCCTTTTTCCTTCTCCCTTTCCTCCGCTTCCTCCTCGCTTTCGTTTGTTCTCTGCTTTCGTTGCCCCCCGTTTCCCCTCTGTCGTTGTCCCCCCCCCTTCTTTGCCCTGTTCCCTCCCGCGCCCCTCCGCGTTCCCCCCCCGGGGCCCCGTCCTTCCTTGGTTCTCTCCCCTCCCTTCCCGGCCCTTTCTGTTCTTCTCCTCCCTTTCTTCTCGCCTTTTCGTGTCCTTTTTCCCCCCCTCCCCCTCGCTCCCTTTTGTCTCCCCCTCCCCTCTTTTTTTCTTCGCCCCTTCTTGGCCTTTTGGGCCTGTTGTTTCTTTCCCCCTTTCCCTCCCCCCTTCGCTCCCCCCTCTTCCCCCCGCTGCTCCTTTTCCCCCCCTTTTTTTCCTTTTTTTCCCCCCGCTTTTTTCTTCTCCCCCCTCTTGTTGTTTCTCCCCCTTTTCCTCTCCGGCTTTCTCTTGTGCCCCCTCGCTTGTCCCTCCGTGCTTTGTGCCCTTCTTCCTTTCCCCCGTCTTTTTTGCCCTTTGCTTTTCCCCCCCCCCTTCCTTTTTTTTTTTCTCCCGTCCTGCCCTCTCTGTTTCTCCCCTTTTGCTCTCGTTGCTCCTCCTCCCCCCCGTCTCCGCCCCCTTTCTTTTTTTTTGTTCTTCCGCCCCTGCTTTTTTTCCTCTTTCTTTCTCTCGTTTTTCGTGCCCCCTCTCTCCTTGTTTGTTTTTCCCTCCGTTCTCCTTCCTTCCCCCCCGGGGCCCCCTTTCTGTTTTCCCCCCCCCCCCTTGCCCCCCCTTTTTCGCCCCTCCCGTTTTTCTTTCTCCTTCTTTCCCTCCCCCTCCCCCCTCTTTTTTTTGCCCCCCCGGCCCTCTCCCCTCCCCCGTTTTCCCCCGTCCTTTCTCCCCTGTTTCTCCTCCCGTTTTTTTTTGCTTTTTGTCCCCCTCCTTTGTCCTTTCGCTTTCTGCTCCTCCCCCCGTTCTCCTTCTCCCCCCTTTTTTTGTGTCTCCCTCCCCCCGCTCCTTCTTTTCCCCCCCTCGCCCCTCTTCCCCCTGTCCCCCCCTTTTCCCTGTCTTTCCTCTTTTTCCCTTCCTTGTTTTCCTTCCCCCCGCCCCTCTTCTCCGCCTTCGGTTTCCTTTTTTGTTTTCTCCCCCCTCTTCCCTTTTGTCTTTTTTTCCTCCCTTTTTTTCCCCCCCCCTTTTGCCTCGTTTTCCTGTCCCTTGCCCCCCTGGTCCCCTCTCCGCGCGCTTTCTCTTTTCTTCCTCCCTTTCCGCCGCCTTCCTCCCTCCCCTCCCCGCCCTCTCCTCCCCCTGCCGTTGTTTATTTTTTGTTTTTTCTCCCTCCCTCCCCCCCTTTTTTTGGCTTTGTTCTCTTTTTCCTTCTCCCTCCCGTGCGCTTCCTCCGCCCTGTTTTTGTTTGTCCTGCCTCCTGCCTTTTTCCCCGCTTTGTCCCCTTCCCCTCCTTCGCTCCCGTCTTCTTTGTTTTTCGTGTTGTCCCTTTGCTCCTCGCCTCTGCCCTCCCCTTTGCTTTCTCTTTTTTGGTTTTCTCCCCCCCCTTCCCGCTCTTCCTTTTGCCTCCTTCCTCCCCTTCTCCCCCTCCCGTCCCCCCCGGTTCCCGGTCCTCCTCCCCGTTCCCTTTTAGTTCTGGTTTGGTTTGCTTAGCCATTGTTTCCTCCTTGTCGTCTTCTCCAGTTCCCCATGTCCCCAGTGCGTCCCCATTTCTTTCACACGTCCCCAGTGCTTCGTCCCCTTGTCCCCGTAGGTGCTTCCCCTTAAGGGGAAGCAGTCCCCTCTGTTTCTCCCTTGTCCCCTACGGTTCCCCCCGGGGCCCCGGGCGCCGCCCTCCGGTTCCCCTTCCCCTCCGGTTCGTCTCCCTTGTCCCCTTTGGGGCCCCGTCGGGGCCCCGGGCGCCCCCCGGGTTCCCCGGCGGGGCCGCCCGGGGTTCCCCGGCGGGGCCGCCCTCGTTCCCCTTTGGGGCCCCCTTCGCTCCCCTGTCTTCCCCTCCGGGCCCGCCCTTTGTTTCTCCCTTGTCCCCTCCGGTTCCCCCCGGGGCCCCGGGCGCCGCCCCGGCGGGGCCGGGGCCTCCCTTTTCCTGCTTTCCCCCTCAGTGCTTCCCCTTCGGGCGCCCGCCCCCCCCGGGCCGCTCCCGGGGCCGCCGGGCCTGGGGCCGCCCTGGGGCCCTGGTTCTCCCCTCCGGGGCCCTTGTTCCCTTTCCGGGCCCGGGCCCCGCTGCCCTTCCTTTGTCCCCCGCGGGGCCGGGGCCCCGGCGGGCCCGCCTCCCCCGGGCTGCCGCCTTCCCGCGCCCCCGCCCTTCCCTCCCGGGCCCCGCCGGGCGCCTGGTTCCGTTTCGCTGCCCCCTTCGTTGTTTCTCCCTTCCCCGTCTTTCTCCCTTCCTTTTTTCTTCCCCCTGTTTCCTCCCTCTCCTTTGCCCCTCGCCCCGGCCGTTTTTCCCTTGCCTTTTTCCTCCTCCTCTTCCCTCTCCTTTTCCCTGGTGTTGTTCTTCTTCTTTGCTTCCTTCTTGTCCCCTTCCGCTTTCCCCTCTTCTCCGCTTTTGCCTCTCTTTCCCTCCCCTTCCCTCTTGTTTCCCTTTGTCTCCCTCTGGTTGCCTTCCCGTGTCCCCTCCCTCCTGTTGTGTTTTTTTTCGTTCTCTGTCTGTTTTCCCCCCGCCGTTTGGCGCTTCTTCCCCTGTTGTTTCTTTCCTTTCCCCTCTGCTCCCGGTCTCCGCCTTTCCCCCGGTTGTTCTCCCGTCTTGGCCTTTTCCCCCTGTCCTCTTCTCTTCCTCCCCCTCCTCGCCTGTCCCTGGCTTCCTTGTTGCTCCTCCGCTTTTCCCCCGTCCTTCCTCTTCTGCCCCTCCCTCCCTGCCCCTTTTTTCTCTTTGCTCCCTTTTTCCGCGGCCTTCGTTGTTCCGTCCTCCCCCCCTCCCCCCCTCTCTTGCCTTGGTCCGCTCCTCGGCTCTCCTGTTGCTGGTGCTCCTCCCTTCTTTCTCGCTCGCCTTCCTTTCCCTGCTTCCGCTCTCGCTTCCCCCGTGCTCGGGCTCTGCCCCGGCCCTTTGGTCCCCCTCCCCCTCTGCCTTCCCCGCTGGCCCCCCTCCTGGGTGCCCTCCCCTTGCTTTCCCCTCCCCCGTTTTGGTTGCCCTGCTTGCCCCCTCCTCTGTGTCCCGTTGGTGCCCGGTTTCCCCGCCCCGGCCCTGCGTTCCCTGTCCCTCCTGTGCCCCCGTTTCTCCTCCCGTCCCCGCCTTCGTTCGGCCCCCTTCCGCCCTCTCCCGCCCCTTCCTCGTCTCGGCTCTCTTCTGTTTGCGCCTTTTCTTTTTTGGTGTCCCCCGGGTTCCCCCTGGGTTGTTTTTTTTGCGGCTCCTCCCGCTCCCCCTGTCCTCGTTCCCCCCCCCTTGCTTCCCGTCTCTGTTCCTTCCCGTGCCCTTCGGCCTTTTTCCCGCCTTCGTCGCCCTCCCCCCTGCGTGTCCTGCTCGCCGCCTCCCCTCCTCGGCTCGTTTTCCGGCGCTTGTGCTGTCCCCCCTCGCTTCCCCGCCCTCGTTCTCCTTGTTCCGTCCCCTCGCGCCTCCCCCTGTTCTTGCTTGGCCCTGCCTTCCTTCCCCCCCCCCGGTGGCCGTGCTTTCTTTCCCGCCTGTGTGCTCCCCGGCTCTCCGTCCTTCTCCCCTTGTTTGTCCTTTCTTTTCCCGCTGCTCTCCGTTGTTGTGTCCCCGTCCCCTCGTTGCCCTCTTGCTTTCTTGCTCCTTTCCCCCCCGGGTTTTTTCTTTTGCGCCCTCCGCCCTTCGTCCTTCGCCTGTCCTTCTTGTTTTCTCCGCCGCCTTCCGCCCTCCCGCGCCCCCCGCCCGTTCCCCCCGCTTCCCTCTTCCCGCTTTTTTCTGGCCTCCTCCCCTTGCCTGCTTGTCCCGCCGGTCCTCCCCTTGCTCCTCTTTTTTTGTCCCCTTCGCTGTTTTCCGGTCCCTCTCGCGTTTCCCTCTGCTCTCTTTCGCCGGGCTTCCGCTGTCCTTTCTTCCCGTGTTGTCCCCTCCGGGGCCCCCTTTCTGCTTTCCGTTTTTTCCTCCCCTTCTCTGCTTCCGTGTTGTTCCTCGCTCTCTTTTGTTCTTTTTCCTGTGGTCGCGTTTCCCCTTCTCGTTCTGCTCCTGGCCTCCGTTTGTGGGTTTTTGCTCTTCCCGTTCCCCTGTGTTCCGCTTCCCTGTTGCCCCCTCGTGCTTCCCCGTTCCCTCCTTTCTTGGCCTCCCCCCTTCGGTTGTTCCGCCCTCGTGGTCTGGTGTTCGCCCTTTCCTCCTTTCTCGCCCTCCTTGTGCCCTTCCTCCCGGCTTTGTTTTTCTTCCTTTTTTCGCCGCTCCCTCCGTCTCCGCTCCTTTTTCCTTTCCCCTCCGTTTTCTTCCCCCCGGCGCCTCCCGCCCTCCGGCCCTTTCTTTCGGCCTCCCGCCTTCCTGTCCTTTTCCCCGCGGTCCCCCCCCCTTCCCGCCCGGCCCGCCTCCTCCCCCGTTTCCCTCCTCCCTCTTGCCGCCCTCTCCCTTGTTTCCCTTTTCCCCTCTCCGCCCGTGCTTTTCCTCCCCGTCCCCGGGTCTCTTTTTCCGGTCCCCCCCCCTTTTCCCCTTTTGCCTCCGCTTCTCGCCTGCTTCTTGTCCTCCCCGTTGTGCCTCTTTCCTCTCCCCCGCCCTCCTTCCTGCTGGCTCTTTTCCCCCTTTTTTTCCCCGTTCCTTTCTCTCCCTCCTGCGTTGCTCTCCTCGCTTTCCCTCTGCTCTCGTCCTTGCCCGCCCCTTTTCCGTCCCGGCCGTCCCCCTGGCGGTCCCCCCGGTCCCCGTGTTCCCCTCCTGTTTCCGCCCTTTGTTTCCCCTGTTTGTGCCTGTTGCTTCCTTCTTGTTGTTCCCTTCGGGTTTCCTGCCCGGGCCGCCCTTGCTGTCTTTTTTTGCGCTTCGTCCCTCCCGGGCTCCCCGCTCCCTTCTTCTGTTTTTGTTTGTCCTCCGCGGGCCCCCTTCGGCCCGCCCCTCCCTTCTTTTCTCCTTCGTCTCCCCCTTCCCCTTTTCTTCCCCCTTTTCCGCGTTCCCTTTGTCCGCCGTCTTCCTCCTCTCTTCTCTGGCCTGCTTTCTCCTCTTCCTGTCTGCTTTTCCTTCGCCCCCCTTCCTTTTTTTCTTTCCTTTTTTTCTGTGTTTCTTCTCTTCCCCCGTCCCCTCCGCTTTTGTTTCTCCCTTTTTTTTCCTTCCCTCTCCTTCCCTTCCTTTCCTCCTTTTTGTCTTCCCCCCGCCCCTGCCCCGCTGTCTTTCTCTTTCCCCCTCCCCTCCCCTTTTTGTTTGGGCTTCCCCCGCGGGGCCCGCCCTTTCTCTCCTGTTGTCTCTGTCCGTGTGTTCTCCCTCCTCCCTCCTCCCTCCTCCTTGCGCTGTTTCTCTCCCGGCCTCGGCCTCTCTGTTCGCTTTGTTGGTGCCTCCTCCTCCTCCGCCCGTCTTGCCCCTCTTTTTCTTGTTCCCCTCCCTCCCGCTGCGCCTCCCCTCCCTCTTCTTTCCCCGCCCCTTTTCCGCTCCTTTTTTTGTTTGTGTTCCTGCCTTCTTCCTCCCCGCCTTCTTCTCCTTGTTTGTGCCTTTCCGTTTCCCTCCCGGGCCCGTCTCCCCCTCGTTCTTTGTTTTTTGTCCCCCTCCCGTCCTCCTTCCGTTCCCTTTTTTTCCTCGGGCCGTTTCCTTTTTCCCCTCCGTTCCCCTCTCGGGCCTCTTGTTTCGCTGCCTCTCCTTGCTTCCGTTCTTGTTCTTTCTTTTTCTTCTCCCGTTTTCCGTTCCTTTGTTCCTTTTTCTTTTCTCCTTCCCCCTGTTTTTCCCCCCCTCCCTCTTTTCCCTCTTTCTTTTGTCGTCGTTCCCCTCTCCTCTTCCCGCCGCCTCCCCTTTCTCTCCTCCTGGTTTTTTCCTTGTTTTCCCCCCGCCCCCCTCCCGCGTTCCCCTTTTTCCCGTCTTTCCCGCCCTGCCCTCTTTTCTTGCCTCCCCTCTTCCGTCGCTGGCTGTCTTTCCCTGCGTTGTTGTCCCTCCCCGGGCCGCTCCTTGGTTTTTCTTTTTCCCCCGTTCTTTCCCTGTTGCTTGTTCCTTTTTCTCTGTCCCCTTTGGGGCCCCTTCCCCTTTTTCGCCGTTTTCCGCCCGTTCCCCGCTGGGCTTCCCGCCCTTCCCGGCCCTCGCTCTGGTCTTCTTTGGTGTCTCCTCTGTCTTCCCCGCTCTTGTCTTTTTGTTTGTTTTTTCCCTCCCCGCTTTTTTGTTCTGTTTCTGCTTTTTTTTTTCCCCCCTCCCCCTTGCTTCCCCCGGTCCCCCGCGTGCCGTCTTTGTCTCCCTTTTGTTTTTCTCGGCTCTTTTCCCCTCTTCCCCGCTCTCCCCTTCCGGGCCCCTTCGCCCTCGTGGCATTTGTAGGTAGTTTTTGTCTTTTTGCTTTTGTCCCCGGCGGGTCCGCCCCTTTTTTTTGCTTTTTTGCTTTTGCTCTTCTCTCCTTTGTTCCCTTTCCTCCTCCCTTCCCGCTCCTTTCGTTGTCTGTTTTTCTCCCCCTTCCCCTTCGCTCTTTTCCCCTTCTGCGTTCCCCTCCCTCCTGTCCTCTGCTTTTTTTTTTTTCTTGTTCTATTTTTTCCCCGCCCTTTTTTCCCTTTTTCCTCCCCCTTTTTTCTCTGTCCCCTCCCCCCGCCCTTTTCCCCCCTGTTTTGTCTTCCCCCTCGGCGCCCCTTGTCCCTTGCCCTTTCCGTCCCCTCCCCCTTCTGTCGTGTTTGGTTTTCTTTTTCCCGCTGCGCCTCCTTTCTTTTGTCCGCCCTCCTTCGTTCCCCCTTTCCTCGTTCTCCTGCCCCCCCCGCCCCCTTCCCCCCCTTTTTTCTTTCTCCCCTCGTTTCCGTCCTTCCCCTTTGGCCCCTTTGCCTCTCCGTCCCTTTGTTTTTTTTTTCTCGTCCCCCTCCGGCCTCCCCCCCTCTCGTTGTTTGTTTTTTTTTCCTCCCCGTTTCCCTCGTTTCCGCCGCCTCTGCCTTCCTCTTTGCTCTGCCCGCCCCGTGGGGTCTTCCCCCTTGCTCCCCCTCTTCTCCGCCTCCCCCCGGTCGCCTTCTCCTTCTTCCTCCCCTTTGTCTTCCTTTCTTGTTTCTGCGCCTCCGCTTGTTTTGTCCTTCCCCCGTCCCGTTTTTGTCCCTTTTGGGGCCCCTTCCCCCCCTCTTTTTTTTCTTTTTTGTTTCCCTTGCCTTCCCCGCCGCTTTTTTGTTTTTTTCTTTTTCTTGCTTGCTTCTGTTCCCTTTTCCTGCTTTTTCTCCGCTGCCTTCCCCCTCTCTTCTTTGTCTTCTCCCCTCCTTTTGTCCGTCCCCTCTTCCCCCCTGCTTTCTCTTTCGCCCCCCTCCCCGCTCCCCGGCCCCTTGCTTTCCCTCTTTTCTCCCCCTCCCCGTTTTTTCCTCTTTCTCTTTCCCCCCTTTTGTCCTCCCTTCCCCTCTCTTCGTGTCTCCCCGTCTTGTTCCCTTTCGGGCCCTTCGCCGGCGCCCCGCGTGTTCCCTTCCCTTCTGCGCCGGGTTTTCCTCCCGCCCCGCTTTGGTTCTCCCCCCTGCTCCCTTCTTCCGCTTCCCCTCCGTTCCTTTTTTTGCTTCGCTTTTTTGTTGTGCCCGGGCCCGCCCTTTCCCCCCCTGTCCTGCCTTTCTGAAGTCTTCCTCTCCCCTCCGGGGACAGGGGCCCTTCCCCCTTCCTCTTCCCCTCCCCCCCTCTCTCCGGTCCTTTTCCCGCCGGGCCTGGGGCGCCTCCCCCCGTTCTTCCCCGTTGTCCCTCCTCTTGTCTTGCCCCCTCCCTCTTCTTCCCCGTCGGCTCCCCCTCGTTTTTTCTGTGTTCCCCTCCGGGGCCCCCCTTTTTTTTCGTTCCCCCCGCGCCCTCCCCTTCCCCCCCCCTTTTGTTTTTGTCGATTGAGCACGTGCCGATCTTTCTAACGTGATTTTACTTATTTTTTTTTCCGCCTTTCGTTTTGCCCGGCCTGTTTTTCCTCTTTTCTTTTGTCCCTTCTTCTCCCCCGCCCCTCCGTTCGGCTCGCCCCCCGCCGGGCCGCCCGCTTCCCTTTTCTTTTTTCTTTTGCTCCCCCTCCCTTGTTGTGCGGTTTTTCCCTCCTTCGGTCTCCCGCCCTTTTGTTTCTTTTTTCCCTCCTCTCTTTTTCTCTTCTGTTGCTCTCTTCTTTTTTGCTTTTTTTGCCCGTTTGTTGCTTTCTCCCTTCGGCCTCCTTCTGCCTTTTTTCGTCCTCCTTTTGTCTCCCTTTCTCTTTTTTTCTTCTTTTTTCTTTTTTTTTTCGTTCCCCTCCTTTGTGTCCCCTTTGGGCCGTCTTTCCCCCTTTCCTGTTTTTCCCTCCCTTTGGGTTTTCTCCTTGCCGCGTGTTCCCCGTTGCCCTCTCTTTCTTCGGCTCCTGTGTTTTCCTCCTTTTTTGCCCTGCTTCCCCCCTGCTCGCCGGTGCCTTCGGTCGCCCTTGCCGGCCTCGCCCCGCCTGTTCTCCTGTTCCCCTTGCCGTCTTCTCCCTTCTCCTTTGTCGCTGTTTTTTTTTTCCCTCTCCTCCCCTTCCCCTCTCCCTTGGCCGCCCTTTTCCCCCCCCCCCTGTGTTGTTGGCGCCGCTCCTTGTCTCCCTCCTCCCTGTGTCCGTCGCCTCCTCGCCTCGGTCTCTTCTCCCTCCCCCCCCCGCCCCCCTCCCGTTTTTGGCGTTTCTTCCTTTGCTTTTTTTGCCTCCGTGGCCTTTCTTTTTTGTCCCTTTTCCTCCTCCTTTTTCCTCTTCCCTTTTTTCCCCCCCGCCCCTTCCTGCTCTTTTCCTGGCCCCCCCCTCCGTTCCCCCCCTCCCCCCCTTTGCTCGGTTTTCCCGTTTTCTCCTGCCCGGTTTCCGGCTTCCTCCCTTCGCCTCCCCCTTTTCCCTTCGGTCGTGTTTTTTCCGCCCCTTGCCGCCTCCGCTTGGCCGCGGCTCCCCTCCTTGTTCGTCCCTTTCTTTCCCTCCTTTTTGCCTCCGCCCTTTGCCCGTTTTTCGTTCTCTGTTTTTTCGCTTTGTTCCCTTTCGGGCCCCCTTCTTCTTCGCCCCTTGTTCGTGCCCCCCCTTTTCTTTTTTTGTCGTTGCCCCTCTGTTCCTTTTGGTTTTTCTTTTCCCTGTTTCTTTCCCTCTTGTCCTGCGCCCTTTTTTCTCCCCCTTTTCCCCTTTTTTCTTTCCCCCCCCGGCCCTCCCGCTGTTCCCTGGCTCGCGTTTGTGGTTCCCTTTTGTTTTTGTCGTTTTTGCTCTGTTTTCTTCCCCCTCCCTTTGTTTTTTTCTCCCCCTTCCCCTTTTGTGCCTCTCCCTGTCTGGGCGTTTTCCCCCCCCTTTCCTTTGTCTTCCCCTTTGGGGCCCCCGTTTTTCGCTCCCCTCCGGGCCGCCCCGCCGCGCCCCGCTCCTGTTGTCCCCTCGGGGGCCCTGCTGCCTTTTTGTCCTTCCTTCTGCTCGTTTTCTTTGTTCTTTTCCCCCTCTTTGTTTTCTCTTGTCTTTTCGGGTTGTTTCCCCTTCCCTTCGGTGCCGGGCCTGGCGCCCCGTTCTTGCCTTTTTTTTTTCTCTTTTGTTTTTTTTCTCCCGTTCCCCTGGTGTCCCCTTTTTTGTTGTCCTCCTTTTCCGTCTTCCCTTTCCCTCCGTTTTCCTGCCCTCCTGTCCCCCCGTCCTCCTTTTGGTTTTTTCGTTGTCCCCTTCGGGCTGCCCTTGGCTCCTTTCCTCGGTTTCCCCTCGCCCTCCTCGTCCCCCCTTTTTTCTTTCTTGTGTCCTTCTGCCCTTCCCGTTCCTCTCCCCCCCGTTGTTTGTCCCGCCTCTCCCCGGGCCCCCTGTTTTGGTTCCTTTCTCCTTCCTCTCGCCCTCCCCCTCTTTTTTCGCTCCTTTCTTTGTGTTCCCCTCCGGGGCCCCCTTTTTTTTTCTTTTTTCCCCCCGCCTCCCCTCTCCTTTTCTCCCCCTTTCCCCCCCCTCTTTTCCTCCCCGTCCCCTTTTCCTTGCCCCCCGCTTCTCCTCCGCGTTCCCTCCCCGGGCCCCGCCCGGTGTTCCTCTCTCTTCCGCCCCGGGTCCCCTCCCCGTCGTTCTTTCCCTTCCCCTCCGGGCCCGCGGCCCCCTTTCGTTCCGTCCGGTTTTGTTTTTGGTTTTCTGCCCCCCCTCCCCCGCTTTGCTTCCCTTTCTTGTCCTTTTTCGCGCCCCGGTTCGCGCCCCGTTTGTTTTCTCGCTTGTCCCTCCCGCCGCTTGCTGCTCCCTCGTGCCCCCGTTTCCCCGCCTGCCTCCGTCCGCGCCGCCCCCCCGTTCTGTCTTCGTTCCGCTTTTCGTCCTTCTGTCTTTCCCTCTCCCGCTCGGGGCCTTGCCCCCCCCGGCTTTCCTTCTCCCCTTGCTTTTTTGTGTTTTTCCCCCCCTCTTTGTCCTCTTTTTCCCCTCTCCCCTCCCCCTCCCTGTTTCCCCTGCTTTCTCTTCTCCCCTCCCCCCCGGTTCCCCTTCGGCCCCCCCGGCCTTGCCCCGCTGCCCTCTTGCTTGTCCGGCCCTCCCTCTCCCGCCTGCGTTCTGGCGCTCTTTTTTCTCTTTTCCTCTCCTTGTCTCCCCTTCTTCTCCTTTCTCCTTCCTTTTTTTGGCCCGTCCTCCCCCTTTCTCTCTGCCCTTGTCCCTTTCTGTCCTCCCTTTCGTTCTCCCCTCCCTCGTTCTTCCCCCCGCTCTTTTCTCCTCCTCTCCCCTTCTTCTTCTCCCTCCCCTCGTCTTCCCCTCCCCTCGCCTTCCGGTTTTTGCTTTTCCCTTGTCCTCCCCTCCGTTTCTTTTTTCCCGGCCTTTTCGTCCCCTCCCGTTCCCCCCCTCTCCCCCTCCCCTCCCTGCTTTCTTGCCGGGGTCGGCTTTGCCCCTCCGCCCTTCGGCTTCTGCGCCCCCCGCGCTGCCCGCCTGCTCTCCCCTGCGCTTTCCTCCCTCCCCCCGTCCCCCCTCCCCTCCCTTCCTTTTCCGCTGCTTTCCCCCTCCCCCTGCGGTTTTTTCTTCCCTCCTTCCCCGCTCTCGTTTTTCTCCCGCTTTTTCTTTTTTCTTTTTCTCTTCTCCGTTCTCTCCCCCTTGTTTTTCTCCGTCTTTTCCTCTTTTCCTTCCCCTCCTCCCTCCCTCCCTTCGCCCTCCCTTTTTTTCGTTTTTTGTCCCGTCTCTTCCCCCGTCCCCTTTTCTTCTTCGTCCCCCCTTTTCCGTTCCTCTCCTCCCCTGCCTTCCGTTTCCTGCCCTGTGCTTTCCTTTGTCGTTCTTCTTCTCTGGCTTTTGTTGCTTGTCCCTTTTCGTTCCCTTTTGGTTCTCCCTCCGGGGCCCCTGTTCCCTTTCCGGGCCCTCGCCGCCCCCGGCGTTCGTCGTCTCTTCTTCTCGCCCTCCTTCCCCTTCTTTGTCCCCCCCGTGGCCTTCCCCGCCGCGCCCCGCGGCGCCGCCGTCTGTTCCTGTCCGGGCCTCGTTCCCTTTCTCCTTCGTGCTTCGTCCCCTTGTCTTCCCCTCCGGGGCCCCCCTGTCGTCCCCTTTGTTTCTCCCTTGTCCCTCCGGTTCCCCCCCGGGCCCCGGGCGCCGCCCCGGCGGGGCCCCGGCGCCCCCCGGGGCCGCCGCGCCCCTGTTGCTGTCCCCATTCCCTTCCCCTCCGGTTCGTCTCCCTTGTCCCCTTTGGGCCCCGTCGGGGCCCCGGGCGCCCCCCGGGGCCGCCCGGGGCCCCCGCCTCGCCGCCGTCCTGGGGCCCGGGGGCCCCGGCGGCGCCGCCCTCCCCGGCCCCCCCCCCCTTGCCCCCGTTTCCTCGTTTTTGTCCCCCGTTGTTGCCTTCCCCCCTCCTCCCCCCCCCGCCCCCCCTCCCCCTCCCCTCCCCCTTTTTCCTCCTGCTTTCTCTCTCCCGGTCGGCCTTGCCCCTCCGCCCCCTCGTTCCCCGCCGCTCGCTCTCCCCTGCGCTCCTGCCGCTTTTTCTCTCCTCCTCTTCTCTCTTCTTCTTTTCTCCCCCCCCCGTCTCCTTCCCGTTTTTCCCCTTCTTCCCCCCTCGTCCCTTCTCTCCCCCTTTCGCCCCTCGCTCTGCTCGGCTTTTCTCCGCCGTTGTTCGGCCCCCTTTTCGGCCCGCTGTGTCCTCCTTCCTCCCCTCCCCCCCCCCCCTTTCCCCTCTTCCCCTCGCCTCCCGTTTCCTTTCTTCTTTTTGCTTCTTTCCTCTTTTGTCCTTCTCCGTTCCGTCTCTCCCCTCCTCCCTCTTCTCCGCTCCCCCCCCCTGCTCGGCGTTCCTTTTTCTGCCCCCCTGTTTCGTCCCCCTTTTCTCTTCCCCGTGGCTTGTCTTCCCGCTTTCCCCCGTCTTTTCTGCGTTCTCGCCCGCTGTTTCCTCTTCTCGTCGCCTCTTCCCCCGCTTGCCCGGGGGTTCCCCCCGCGGGCCCCCGGGCCTCCCGCCGTCCCCCTCGTTCCCCGGCGGGCCCCCCCCGTGGCCCCCCCCTCCCTCCCGGGCGCCCCCCCCGGGCTGGTCTCGTTGCCCCCTCTCTTTGGCCTTTTTTTCTCTTCCCCTCCCCTGCCCTCCGTTCCCCCCCTTTCTTTCTTCCGCTCTCCCCCTTTCCCTTCCTTTTCCCCCTTTTCCCCGCCCTCGCTCCCTCCCTCCCGTCCCCCTCCCGCCCCCCTGCGTCCCCTCCCTCCCTTGTCCTTGTTCCCCTCCCCCTCTCTCTTTTCTTCTCCCCCTCCTCTTCCTCGGGTTTCGCTCTCGTCCCCCCCTCTCCGCGCCGGTTCTTGTTCTTGTTTCTCGTTCTTTTCCGTCCCCTCCTTCCGTTTTCCGCCCTTCCTCCCCTCTCCTCTCCTCCGCTCTTGCTTCCCCCCCTCTCTTGCTCCGCTCTCCCCCGCTTCCCGCCTCTTCCGTTCTCGTCTCCGGTCTTTCCTCCCCCTTGTTTCTCCCTTCTGCTCCCTTGTCCCCCCCCCTTTTCCCTTCTTCCCGCCCTCTCCGTCGTTTCCCTTCGGTTCCCCCCCGGGGCCCCCGTTGTCCCCTTTGGGGCCCCGCCGGGCCCCTCCGTTCCCTGGTCGGCTCCTGCCCCCCCCCCCCCCCCCCCTTCTGCCCCCCCTCTTTTCTTCCGCGTTCCCCTCCCTCTCTCGCTCTTTTTTGCTCGTTCCCGCTCTTCTGCTTGCCCCCCTCTCTCGTCCGCTTTTTTGCTCGTCCCCGCTCCTCTCCCCTCCCGTCCTGTTCCCCCCCGGCCTCCCTTTCGTGCCCCTCCCTTTTGTTGTTTCTGGTTTTGGCCCTTTGTTCGTCTTCGCTGCCTCCTCGCCTTCGTTGCGGCGCTCCCTTTTTTCGCCGGCGCGCCTTTCTCTTTGGGCCTCGTCGGCTCTTTGTTCCTGTCTCCGTCGGGGCCCGTTCTTTCCCGCCGGGCCCTCTTCGCTCCGTCGTCCGTTCCGCTCCTCCCTCCCTCGTTCCTCCCCCCCTCCCTTCGCCTTTCTCTCGTGGCCTCCGTTCTCCCGGCTTTGCTCTCGTCCTCCTTCCTTTCCCCCCCTCCCTCCCCTTCGGGCTCTTGCTCCCCGCCTCGTTCTTGGCCTCGCCCTGTCGGCCTTTGTTTTCTGTCCGCTCCGTGTTTGCCCCTCCCTCCCCCCTCCCTCCCCTTCTGTCCCCTCCGTCTCCCCCTCCCCCCTTTTTCCTCCCCCCTCCCCCCCTCCCCTTCTCTTCCGCGCGGCGGTTTTCCCCCGCTCCCCCCTTGCCTTGTCCTTCCCCCCGGGGCCCCCTTCCCCTGCCCTTCCTTCTCGCGCCCTCCCCCCTCCCGCCTCCCCTCTTTCTGCCTTTCGCTGCTTTCCCCCTCCCCCTCTTCGTCTGCTCCGCCCCTCCTTCTCGTGCTTTCTGCCCCTCCGTCCCCCCGCCCGCTTCCCCCCTCTGTCGGCCCCGCTGTTTCCCCCCGTTTGCCCCCCCCCCCTCTTCCGTCCGTGGCGCCGCTGCCCTTTGCTTTGCTTTCCCCCCTCCCCTGGCCCCCTTTCTCCCCCCTCTCCCGGCCCCGCCCGTCCCCCTTGCGTCCCCCCCCTCCCCGTCTCGTCCCTTTTCCCGCTGTGCGCCCTCCTTTTTCCTTTTTCTCCTTTTCCTCCCTCCGCCCGTCGTTTGTCCCCTTCGTCTTTCCCCCGCGGGGCCGCCCCGGCCCCCCCCGCCCCCCTCGGGGCCCCGCCCCCCGTCGCTTTCCCGCCGTGCCCTTTTTTCTGTTCCGTCGCTTTTTCCTCCCCCGTCCCCCTTCCTTGGCCTCCCCCTTCTCGCCGCTTGCCTGGTTCCCTGCCTCGCTTTTCCCTTCTCCCGCGTCCCGTCGCGTCCGCCCTTCCCCCCCGCCGTCGCTCTTTTCGTCTGCCTCCCCCTCGCCCCCGTCGCTCTCTCGTCCCTTCTCCTCCCCGCTCCCCCTTCCCCGCCCCCCTTCGGCTGCCTCCTCCCCTTGTCCTTTCCTCCCTCCTGCCTCCCCCCGTCTTTCCCCGCCTGCCGCCGTCTCCCTCCCGGCTCGCCCCGGTTTTTCCGCTTGTCCCCTCCCGGCCTTCCCCCCCTCCCTTCTTTTTCCTTTCCCCCGCTTGCGCCTCGGCCCCTCCCTCGCTTTTGCCGGCCCCGGCCTTGCCCCGGTGCCCCCCGCCTTTTCCCTGCTTTGCTCTCCCCCTGCGCTCTCCCGGCTTCTCTCTTCTCCGCCTCCCCCCGTCCCCCCCCCGCCCTCGTTCCTCCGGGCCTGCCTCCCCTCGGCGCCGTCCTTCGTTGTTTTCTCCCCGGCCGCGTCCTCCTTTTTCTTCGTCTGCGTCCTTCCGTTTTCGTCGTCCCCCCGTTCTCTTTCTCTTTTCTCTTTCTCCCCTCCCCCCCCGTTTTGCCCCGCTTTCTTTTTTCTCCCCCTTCTTCTCTCTTCCTTCCCCTGTTCTTCTTTTCCTCCCTTTTCTGCCCTCTCTCCCCCCGCCCCCGTTTTCCCTCCCTCCTCTCCGTCCCCTCCCCTTTGCCCCCTCGTTCTCCCTTTGTTTTCCGTCCCCCCGTCGCCCGTTGCCCTGCTCCGTTCGCCTTCCCTCTTCTTGCTCGCGCTTTCCTTTGTCTCGCTTTTGTTTTTCTGCCCCCCTCCTTTTCTCCGCCCCTTTTCGCTCTGCCTCTTCCTTTCTGTTGTTTTTCTCCTTCGGGGCCCGTTGTTCCTTCCTCCCCCCTGTGTGTTCCCCTCCGGGCCCCGTCCCGCTGGTGCCCTGTTTTTTCCCGCCCCGTCCCCCCCCTTTCTCCCCCCCTCGTCCCCCCTTCCCCCCTTTTGTGCCTTCTTGCGTTCGTGTGGTTCCCTTCCCTCTCCCCTTGTCCTCTCCTTCGCCGCTTTTCCCCTCCTTTTTCCCCCCGGTCCCCCGTCGCCCGCCTTCTCTCTGCTTGCCCGCGCCTTCTCTCCCCCGCCGTCTCCTTCTCGTCCTCCCCCGCCCCCCGTCTCCGTCCGCTTCTCCGCTCTGGCCGCCCTGGGCCCGCTTCTTTGTCCCTCGCGTCCCTTTTGCTCTTTTCGCTCTGGCCGCTGCTGGTGCGCCTCTGTCTGTTTTCCGGCCTCTGCCTGCTGGCCTCCTTCTCCTCGTCTCCCTCTTCGTTCTCTTGCCGCCTCTGTTCCCCCCCCTTTCGGCCCTTCCTCCCCCGCGTGTCTTGGTCTCGCCCTTCGCGTCCCTGTCCCGCGCGCCGCTCCCGCCTCCCCGCCCCTCCGCTTCTCCCTTTCCCGTTTTTCCCTTGCCCTTCCCCCCCTCCCCCCTCCTCCCCTTGTCCGCTTCTTTTGTTCCCGCGCCTCGTCCCTCGCCTCCTCGTCCCCCCCCCCCTTTTCCCTTTCTGCGTGCCGCCCGTGCCGCCCTTTTTCGCCCTTCCCCCCTTTCTCCCCTTTGTCCCCCTCCTTTGCCTTCTCCGCCGTCCGCCCTGTCGCCCTCCTCCCCCCCCCCGCGTGCCTTTCTCCCCCCCTTTTCTGCTCTGTTCCGCCCGTCGGCCGCCTTTGCCGCCGCTTTCCCCCGCTTCCTTGCCCCCCCCCGCCTTCCTGCCCCCGGTCCTCCCGGGCTCCGTCTGCTTCTGGCGCTCTTCCCTGCTTCCCCGGTGCCCCTTTTCCCCCCTCGCTCCTTTCTTTCTCCCCCGTTCTGGTCCGGCGCTGGGTCTCGCGCCGCTCCTTCCCCTTTCCCCCCCTGGCCTCGCCCGTCTCTTCTGTGTCGCCGGCGGCGCCTCTCCCGCCGCCCCGGGCGGGTTCCTCTCTTCTTCCGGCCCGCCCGGCCTGTGGCCGTTCGTGCCTGCTGCTGCCCTGGTTGCTTCTGTTGGCCCTTTCCTTTCCGCTCTCGTCTCCCTGCCTCTCCCCCCCTCTCTTCCTCCCCCCCGTCGTTTCGCCTTTCCCTCCTTGCTGGCTCTCGCCTCGTTTCCGCCTCGTCTTGGTGTTGCCCCCTCTCCCGGTTTTCTTTCTTCCGCCCGGGGCCCTTGGCGCCCCCCTCCCCCTCTCCTTCCTGCCTCCGTCCTTTCGCCCTGCTGTTCCCGTCTCCGCGGCGTTCTCTCCCCTTGTCCGCGCCTGGTTCTCTCCCCTTGCTGGTGCCTGTCCCCCCGGCTTCTCCCTCTTCGCTTTCTTTTCTCTCCGCCTTTCTTCCGCCTCCCCCTGCTCCCGTGGCTGCGTGCTTTCTGGCCCCCCTCCCTCCGGTCCGCCGCCCTTCCTTCCTCTTTTGCCTTCTTTCCTCGGTGCCGCTCCCCTTTCTGTTCTTTCGGCGCGTCTCCTTCCCCGTCCTTTTTTTCTCCCCCCCTCGGGCCCCGCTGTCCTCTTGTGGTTCCGGCTCCCGCCCCTGCCGCGGTTCCTGCGCCCCTTCTTGCCCTCGTTCGTGGCGGTGTTGGTGGTGCCGCCCTCCCTTCTTCTCCCCCCCTTCCCCCCCGTTCTCCCCCCCGCGCGGGCTCCCCCTTCTTGTTCCCCGTCCTCCCCTTCCCCCTCTGCCCGGCCCTTCCTTCCCCGCGCCGCGTCGTCTTCTGTGGCTTCCGCCCGGCGGCTTTCCTCGCCCGTTTGTTGGGCTGCCTCTCGCCGCGGCCTTCCTCCGCCCTTCCCCGCCCTTGTCCCCTGGCTTCTCCCCCCCCTTTCCCCTTCCTGTTTCTCCCTTCCTCTGTTGCGTCTCTTGCCCTGCTCCCCCTCCCCCCGCCGGCTGGTGCCCGGTTCCCCCGTTCCTTCTGTCTCCTCGTCCTCGTTTTGCTTTCCCTCCTTCCCTGCCCCCGCCTCTGGGCCGTCCGGGCCCTGCTCCGGCCGGTTCGTTTTTCTTTGGTTCTCCGGCTTCTTGTCCTGCTCGCGGTTCTGTCGCCCCGGCCCCGGTGCCCCTCCCTGGCCTGCGTGCCGTTCTCCCTGCCGTCTGTCCCCGTCTCTTCGCCTTCCCCCTCCTTTGTCGCCCCCCCGCCCCGGTCCTCTCCTCCCCGGTTTCCCCTCTCCTTCGTCCGCCCCCTTCCCCGCCTTCCCCCTCCCCCCCCCCCCTCGCCGTCCCTCTCCCCTTCCCCCTCGCCGTGTTCCCCCTCTCGCTCCCCTGCCGGCTCCTCCTTCCCCTCTCTCCCCCCTCCCCCCCCCTTTTCTCCCTCCCTCCCTCTGCTGCGTGCTGCCCTCTGCCCGGCTCCGTCCCGCCCCTTTCTCCCCCTGCGCGCGTCCTTTCTGCGCGGGCGTTTCGCTGTCCCCCTCGCTCCGCCTCCCCTTCGCCCGCCTCTCCCGGCTCCCTTTGCCCCCTTTTTCGCTCCCTCCCCCCCTTTCCTTGCCCCCGCCTGGCCCCCGTTGGTGCTTTCCTGGTCCTTCCCGCCGCCCGCCCCGCCCGCCCCTCCCCGTTGCCGCCCCCTCCCGCCCCCCCTGCCCTCTCCCCGCCCCTTGCCCTTCCCCCCTCTTCCCTCCCCCTTCTCTTCCCTTCGTCCCTCTCCCCGTCTTCCCCGCCGTCCTCCCCCCTCCCTTCTCTGCGCCCCTCCCCCCCCTTTCCCCCCTCTGGCCCGCCCCTTTCGCCCCCTGGGCTGTTTTCTGGGCTCCCGCCCCCCTCCCGCTCTTGCCTTCGCCGCGCCCGGCTCCCCTCCCGCCCTCCTCCCTCTCCCCCGCCTCTTTCCTCCGGTGGGGCTGCCCCTTTCCTGCCTCCTGCCCCGCCCGTGGTTCCTCCCCCCCGCTCCTCGCTGTCCCCCCCCCCCTCCCGTCCCTGCCCCGCCCCCTCCTTCCCCCCCGGCCCTCCCCCCGCCCCGCCCCGCCGCCGCCCCCGCCGTTGCCGCCCCCCTGCCTCCCCCCTCCCTCCTGCGGCCCTCCCTCTCGCCCCGCCTCCCCGCCGGCGCCTGCCCCGGTTGCCCTTCGCCTGGCCCGCGGTGTGCCTTTGTTTCCTCGTCCTCTTCTCCCTCCCCCCCTTGCCCCCTGGCTTGGCCCCCCCTCCCCCCCCCGGCTTTCCGTGGCCGTCCCGTGTTTTCCCCCGCTTCCCGTCTTGCTTCTGTCCCCCCGTCCCCCTCCTCCGCGCCCGCCCTTTCCCTTCGGCTCGGCCCTCGCCTTCTTCCCTCCCCGTTTCTCTCCGCCTCCCCTTCCCCGCCTTCTTGCCGCGCTCCCTCCTTCTGGTTTCCTTGCTTGGGGTCCTCCTTCGCCCCTTCTGCCCTCCCCCCCGGGCTTGCCTTCCTGGCTCTTGTCCCCGCCGCCGCGCCGCCCTCCGCTGCCGCCCTCCCTCCCCCCCTCTGCTCGCTCCTGCCTTCCCCCCGTCTTTTGCCCGCCGCTTCCCCCCCGCGCTGCCCGCTGGCTTCCCCCCCCTCCCTTCCCTCCTCCTTTCCCTTCCCCTCCCTTCCCCCCCTGCCTTTTCCTCTCGCCCCGTTCCCCCCTTCCCTTGGCGCGCCCTTGGCCTCCTTCCTTTCCCTGGGCCCGCTTTTCTGCCGCCCTTGCCGCGTTCTTCCCTCCCCCCCGCTCCCCGGCGTGCTCCCCGCCCCTTTCGGCGCCCGCGTTCCCGTGGCGTTTGCTTTCCCGTGTTTGCTTCCCGGTGCCGCCCTGCCGCCCTTCGCCGCCGGCGCCCCCCCCCCCGTGGCCTTTCCTTTTTTGCCCGCCGCCTGCCCGTCTCTGCTGTTTTCGCTCCTCCCTCTGTTTGGCCTGCGCCTCCCCCGGGCCGCTGGGGTCTTCTTGCCCGCCTTCCCTGCCCTTCCGTGCTGCTTCCCGCCCCCCCTCTTCCGGGCCGCTCCCCTCCCCGGTTTTCTTCCTGGCTCTCCCCTGCCGTCCGTCGCCCTCCCCGGCTGTCCCTTGGGCGTTGCTCTTGGCCTTCTTGGCCCTCCCCCCGCCCCTCTTTTGTGGCCTCTTTTCCCCCCGGCTTGCCCCCTGGGCGGCCGGTCCGCCGTCCTCCCCTGTCGGGGTCCCGTCTTCTCCCCGTGCTCTTCCCGCGGCCTTTTCTGCCCTTCTTCCTGGGGGTTCCGGTCCCCGCGCCGGGCTCCCCCGCCCTCTCCGCCTTGTCCTGCTCGCCCGCCCCTCCCTGTCCCCCCCCCGCGTTTCCCCCGCTCGTTGCTCTTGTTCGCCCTCCTCCCTTTCTTCCCGCCTTCCCTTCCTTTCCCGCTCCGGTTCCGGGCCTTTCCGGTGGCCTGTCCGTCCCTCTTTCTTCGCCGCCCGTGTCTCGCTCTCCCCCTCCGCCCGTCCCTGCTGCCTCGTTTCCCCGGCCGCTCCCTCTCCCTCTGCGTCTCCCCTTTTCTGCGCCTGGGCGCGTCTGTTCCTCGCCCCCGTTCCCGTGGCCCTGCTTCCTCTCCGTTGTGCCGGCTGGCCCTTCTCCCTCGTTGGCCCTCTGCCTGCTGGCGTTTTGCTTCTCCCTTCCCCCCTTGTGCTCTCCCTGCTCTCGCCCCCCCTCTCCCCCGGCCTTGGCCGCCTCCTCCCTCGCTTGTCTTGGTCTTGCCTTCCCCGTCCCGGTTCCGGGCGCCGCGCCCGCCTCCCCCCCGCTCTCCCCCCGCGGGGGTTGGGCCTTCCTCCCCCCGTTTTTGCCCTTCCTTCCTCTCCCCCCCCCCCGTCCCCCTCCCCCCGCCCCCCCTTTTTGTCCCCCCCCCGCGTCCCGTCCCCTTCCGGCCCGCCTTCCCCGCCCCCCCTTTTTCTCCCCTGCCTCTCCCCCCCCCCCCCCCCCCCCCCCTCCGCCGGGGCCCCTCCTCCCTTCGTCCTCTCGCTTTCGGCCTTTTGTCCTTTGTGCCCCGTGCGTCCCGTCCCCTTCGGGGCCGCCTCCCGCCTTTCGGGCCCCCCCCCCGCCCCCGCCCCTCGTCGTCTGTTCCGTCCCCTTGTCCCCTCCGGGGCCCCCCCCCCCCGCGTGCTTTTGCCCGGCCTGTGTGCCGCTTCCCCTCCGGGGCCGTGCCGCTTCCCTCCGGGGCCGTGCCGCCCTTTTTCCCCTTCCGCCCCTCCCCCCCCCGCGGGCCGCGGGGTCCCCGGCCCCTGCCTTGTTTTCCCCCCTCTTCCCCTCCCGTCCGTCGTTTGTTCCGTTCCCTTGTCCCCTCCGGGGCCCCCCTCCCCCCTTCCCTTTGCCCCCCCTCGCCTCTTTGCTGTTGTTCCTTTTCCTTCCCCCCCCCCCCTTTCTTTGCTGTTGTTTCCCCTTAGGGGACATGTTTACGTCCCCTCCGCCGCCTTGTCCCCCCCCCTTTCTCTCCGGCTCCGGGTTTCCCCTTCCGCCTCCGCCGTTCTTTCCCCGCCCCCGGTCCGCCCTTCTCCCGGGCTTCCTTTGTCCGTCTTTCCTTCCCCCCGCCTGGCGCTTTTCCTTCTTTCTCTTGCCCCCCCCTCTCGGCGCCTTTCCCCCGTTGCCCGCCCCCCCCCCGCGGTCCCGCTTCCGCGGCCCTTCCTCCTTGTCCGTTCCCTCGTTGCTTTCCCCCCCGCTTCCTGGCGCCTTCCGTTTCGTTTGCGCCGGGCGTTTCCCGCCCCGGCCCTCCGCCCGCGCCGCCTCGTTCCCCGGTTCGCTTCGGCCCTCTCCTCCCTCTTCCCTCCCCCCCCTGCGTCTTCTTTCTGTTTCCCCTCTGTTTTCCCGCGTTTCTCCTCCTCCCCTCCCTCGCCGTGCTGCTCCGTTCCGCCCCTTCGCCGCGTCGCTTTGCTCTTTCCTTCCTCGCCGTCGGCGTCTGTCCCCTCGTCCGTCCTTCCCGGGGCGCGGCGCTTCCTTTGCGTCCGGCGGGGCTCTTGTGTCCCCTTCGTTTCTTTCCCCTGCCTGTTCTCGTTGCTCCCCGGCGCTTCTTGCGTCGTCTTTCTCCTGCGCTTCCCCTCCGCTTCGCCGGGCCCCTTCGTCCGCTCTCTTCTCCCCGCGGCTGTCCCGTTTCTCTTCCCTTCGTTCCCTTCTTTTCTCCGGCCGTTTCTTTCTCCTGCTCCTCCTGTCCGCGGTGTTTCGGTCCGTTCTCCTCCCTGTCCTTCCCTCCTCTCCGCTCCTCCCCTTTCCGGCCCCCCGTCTCTCCCCCCCCCCGCCCCGCCCCCCGCCCCGTGGTCGCTCCTCCTCCCCTTGCGGCGTTCCTTTCTCCCCCGCGCCCGCCCGGCTGGCTCCTCCTCCCTCCCCCGCTCTCCCCGCGTTCCGTCTTTCTTCGGTCCCGGCCTTCCCGTCCTGCGTGCCTGGCCTCCCCTGTTCTTGCCGCCCCCTCTCGTCCCGCTCGTCCCCGCCCGTCTTCTGTCTCTCCCGGCCGTCTCTCTCTGCTCCCTCCTCGTCTCGCGCCCCGCGTTTCCTGTTTCCTTCCCCGCGTTTCCGGTTTCCTGCCCCCTCTGGCGTCCCCCGCGCCCTCGCTGGTTGTTTGCTCCCCTGTGGCCGCCCGGGCCTTCCGCCCTTGCCGCCTCTGCTCTGTCCTCCCTTCTCGGGCGGTGCCCCTTTGTTCTGTGGCCTTCCGTCCCGCCCCCTTTCTTTGTCGCCTTCCCCGGTCGGGTCCCGTGTCTCTTCTCTGCCCGCTCGGCGCCCTCGCCGCCTGCCTCGTTTGCTGTCTTCCTGGCCGTCCCCTCTCCCCGCTTCCGTTGTCCCCTCCGGGGCCGGCCGCCGCGCCCGCCGTTCGCCTCGTCTTTCCCCGCTGTTCTGGTTTCGTCTTTCGCTCTCCCCGCCCCCCGCCGCCCTTCCTGGTCCCCCCCGCTCTTCTCGCCCCCGGCGGCTTCCCGTTGTTCTTTCTCTTGCCCTCGTCCCCTCGGTTGTTTTCCCCCGTTCCCCGCTCCTCCCCCCGCTCCCCTTTCCCCGGCCCTCCCTCCTTGTCCGTTCCTGTGTTCCTTTCGCTTCCCCTTCCCGGTGTTTTCCGTCTGGTTGTTGCGGGGCGTTTGCCTCCTTCCCCCTCCGCGCGTGTGTCCTCCGTCCCGGGCTCCCTCCGCTCCTCTCGCCCCCCTTTCCCCCCCCTTCTTGCTTCCTCTTTCTGCTTTCCCCTCCCCCGTGTTTTGCCCCGTTTCTCCGTCCTCCCCCCCTTGCCTTTCTCGCCCCCTGCTGGTCTGTCCGCCCGCTTCGCGCTTTCGCCCTTCCCTTTCCCTCCTGTCTCTCGCTCTCTGTGCCCTCCTCCGTCCTTCCTGGGGTGCGCCGTTTTCTTTGTGTTCGCCGTGGCTCCTGTCCCCCCTTTCTCTCCTTCCCGCTCCCTGTCCCCGTGGGCTCGCCTGCGCTGGTTGCCTCCTCCTTGTCGTGTGCTTCCCCTCCCCTTCTCCGTGCCCCTTCGTCTGCGCGTTTCTCCCCTCTCCTCTCCCGCTTTTCTTCCCTCCGTTTGCTTCCCGCGTCCGGGCGCTTCTTTCTTTTGTCCCTCCTTTGCCCCGTCTTCTCCTCCGTTTTCCTCCCTTTCCTGCTCTCCGTGCCGCTCCTCCCCTTTCCCGCCCCGCCTCTCTCCGCCCCCGCCGCCCCCCCCGTCCCCCCCGCCCCCGCGCTCCCGCTCCGTCCGGTTTGTCTTTCCCCCCCCCCGCCGCTCCGCCCCGCCCTCGCCCCTTCCCCCGTCCTCCCCGCCCCGCGCCCTTCTTCCGTCCCTGCCTCGCCGGCCCGCGTGTCTTCCTTCCCCTGCTCCGTCCGCCCCGGTCGTCGCGCCTGTCCCGGTCCTGCGTTGTCCTCTTTGCGGTTTCCGTCCTCCGTTGTCCCCTTGCCTCGCGTCCCTTGTTCCCTTGTTCGGGCCCCGCCTTCCTGGCCTCTTGTCCGCGTTGCCGTTGTTCCTGTCCCTCCGCCCCTTGTTCCGCCCTTCCTTCGCGCTTGCCGTTTCCCCTTTGGGGCCCCCGTCTTCCCTCTGCCGCCCGGCCTTTTCCGTCCTCGTGGCGCCTTGCGCGGTCCTCGCGGCCCGTGCCCTGTCTCTGCTCTTCCTCCCCTGTCCGGTCCTCTCTTTCGCCTGGTCCTCCTCGGGTTCCTTGCTTCGGCCCTTTGCGCTCTTCCCCTTCGTGTCCCCGTCTCCCCCCTCCCCCTCGCCCTCCTCTTCGCCCCTCGGCCCCCCTGTCCTTTCCTCGGCCGCGTCCGTCCGCCCGCCGTCCCGTCCTGTTTGCCCTGTCTGTCGCCCTCTTCTTTTTGCGCCCCCGCTCCCTGTCCTTCCCTGCCGCTCTTCTCTCGTTTCTTCTCGCCTCCCCCCGCTCCTCTTTTTCTCTGCTTTCCGTCCCTCTCGCCTTTCCGTTTTCCCGTTTTTGGTTTGCTGTGTTTTGTCCTTCTCCGCTTTGTTGGCCCTTCGCCCCCTTCTCTGCCGCTCCTCCCTCCCCTCCCCCCCTCCCTCCCGCCCCCCTCCTCCCGCCGCCCCTTTGTCGCTGTCCTCTCTTCCCCTTGGGTGCTGTGGGTCTGCTGTCTGTCCCCCCCTGTCCCCCCCCCCCTTCTGCCCTCCCTGGGTGGCTCCTGTCCTCCCTCTCCCCCCCGTCTCTCGCCCGCGCTGTCCCTCTTGGCCCCTTTGTCCCCTCCCGCCTCGTCCCTCCCCCCGGCGCCGTCCTCCCCTCTGTTCCTCGCCGGGCTTCGTTTCCCTGTTCTTCGTCCCGGCGCTGCTTCCTCTTCTTCCCTTTCTCCCGTCCTCGCCGCCCCTCTCCCCGCCCTGCCTCCCCTCTTCGCCCCCCTCCCCCTCCTTCCTCCCTTCGCCCCCCGTCGCCCTTTCCCCTTGCCCCCTCCGCCCGCCGGGGGCCCTTCTGCGCTTTCCTCGCCCGGCCGCTTTTTTCCCCCGTCCCGCTCGCCCCTCGTTCGCCCCCCCCGTTTCTCTCCCCCCCTTCCTTCCTCGCGCGCCGCCTTCTTGCCTCCCCTTCCCCCCGCTCTCTTGTCGCGCTTCCCCTCCTCTGTTTGGCTCTCTTGCCTCTGGTCCGTCCCTCCCTTCGGCTTTTCCGGGCCCCTCCCCTTCTTTTTCTCGCCCCGCTCCCCCGGCTGCTTTCTCCGCTCTTCTTCCTGGTGGTTCGGGTCCTTTCCCTGGTGTCGCCCGCCCCTCCGTCCTGTCCTGCCGGCCCGGGCCTCGCTCCATCCGCTGCGGCCCTCGCCCGTCTTGCCCCGCTTGTCGGTCCTCCTCCTTTTCTTCCGCCCTTCGTTCCCTTCCCCCCTCTCGTTCCCCTTTCCGCCCTGGCCTGTCCGTCCCCCTCTCCCCTCCCCGCTCTTTCGCTGGGGCCCCCCTCCTCCGGGGCTGTGGTCCCCCCCCGTTCCTCCCCTCCCCCGCCTCCTCCCGGCCTGGCCCTCGGCGGCTCCCGTCCGGCCCCCGCTTTTCGTCCCTTCTCTCCCCCCCGTCTCCTCCCCCGCCCCCTCCCCGGGCCGCCGCCCTCCCGGTCCCCCGCTCTCCCCCTTTCCTTCCTGCCTTTCCTCGCCTTCTCTCTCCCCTCCCTTCTTCTTTGTTCCCCTCGGCGCCCGCCGGGGTTCGCCCCCGCGCCTCGTGGCGTCCCCCTCCCCTGCCTTCCCCCTTGGCTCCGCCCGCCCCTTTCTCCCTCCCCCCTCCCTCCTTCGCTCCTTTCCCCTTTTTTTCCTCCTCTGTCTCGCTCTTTCTTCCTTTGTTTCGTTCCTCCCTCCCCTTCTTTTGTCTTCGCTCCTGTTCTTGTCTCCCCCCTCCGTTGTCCCTCCTTCGGCCTTCCTGGTCCTTGTCTCCTTTGTTGTTTTTCGTCGTTCTTGTTCCCGTTCCGTTCTTCTTCCCTCTTGCCGCCCCTCTCCGTCGCCTGTCCCTTTCGGGGCCCCGGCGTTCTCCCCTTCCCTTCCGCGCGCGCCGGGCCCCTTTCGTCCCCTCCGTTTCTCCCTTTTCCCTGTCGGGGGCCGGGCGCCGCCCTCCGGGCCCCTCGCGTTCTTCCCCCCTCCCCTCCGGTTCGTCTCCCTTTCGGGCGCCCCCCCGGGGCCGCCCGCGGCCGCCCTCGTTCCCCTTTGGGGCCCCGGGCGCCCTCCGGTTCCCCTCCCGGGCCCCCCCCGTCCCGTCCCGCGCCCCCCGCCTGCCCTGCCTCTCTTCCCCCCCCGGGCCCTCTGGCCCCTCCTTTTTCCCCTTCCTCTCCCGGCCGCCTTGCCCGCCCCGGTTCCTCGCCCCGGTCCTCCCTTTTTCCCCGCCTGCCGCCGCCGCCCGCGCCCGCCCCGCCTGCCCTCCTGTCCCCTCCCGCCGCCGCCCCCTCCCCGCCCTGCGCCCCCGCTCCCCCTGCCCGTGGCGCCCCCCGTTCCCCGCGTTCCTTTCCGTCGCCCCCCCCCTCCTGCGTTTCCTGCCCCTCGCGGCGCGTGTGTCCTCTCTTCCGCCGCCCGGCGTTCTTGCCCGGTTGCCTCTCCTTTTTTCGTTTGTTTCCCTCTCCCCCTTTGGCCCCCGTCCGGTTCTCCCCCTGGCCCCCGGCCCTCCCCGCCCCGCCTTGTTTCCCCCCCCCCCCTGCTTTCCCCTGTCGGTGCCCGCCTTCCCTCTTTCCCCCGCCCTGTTGGCCCTTGTGCCGCTGCCCCGTTCGCCCCTCCCCGTTGGTCCCGTCCCCGGCCGTCCCTGCTTGTGCTTGCCTTGCTTCCGGCCCTGTTGGCCCCTCCCCTTCCCTCGGCTCTGCTGTGTTCTTGCCCCCCGCCCTCCCCCCCGCCCTGCCCCCCTCCTCGCCCTCGCCGCCCGCCTGTCTGCTCCTCCGCTTCCCCCGCCCCCCCCCGCCCGCCGTGCCCCTGGCCCTGGCGTTGTCTCCCTGTGCCCCTCCCCCCTCGCCTTTCTCCTGTTCCCCTCCCCCTGTGCCCCCCCCTCCTCTCTTCCCTCTTCTCCCCGCTCCCCCTCCCCCCGTCCCCCCCCCTGGCGCTTTTCCCCGGTCCCCCCCCTTCCCGCCGCGTTTGTCGTCGGGTTCGTCCTCCTCCGCCCGTCCCCCCCCCCCGGCGCCCCCGTCTCCTCCCCCCCCCCCGTCCCTGGCTTTCCCCCCCGTCCCCCGCCCCTCGCCCTCCCTCCTTCCGTGGTCCCCCGCCTGTTCGTCCTTTTGTTTTTGTCTTTCCCCCCTCCCCCCGCCTGGGCCTGCTTCTTCTCCCGTTTCCGGCCCCCTTCGTGCCTGCTCCCCCCCGCCCCCCCTCCCCCCGCCGCTGCCCTTCCGTGTCCCCCCCTGCTCCCCCGTCCGGGCCTGTCTCCTCCTTTCCCCGCCTGGCCCTCCGCCCTCCCCTCCCGTCGCCCTGTGCGGTCCCCGGCTTCCCCCTTGTTCCTCCTCGGTTTTTCCGGTCCCCCGTGTGCTCCTTCCCCTCCGTTCCTCGCCCCTGCCCCCCCCCGCTTCCCCCTGCGTGCGCTCCGTGCGCCCCTCCCGTTTCCCTGCTCCGTTCCTTCTCGCGCGTTCCCACGCCCCCCCCGCCCCCTGTCGTTTCTTGGTCCCGGCCCCTCCTGTTCGTGTTCCCTTCCCCAGTGTTTCCCCTTTCTCTTCCCTCCGTCCCCGCCTCTTTTCTCCTCTCCCCCCCCCCCGCCCTCGTTTCCGTCCTCCTTTCCTTGTGGTTTTGTTCCCTTGTTCTCTTTTGTTCTTTCGCCCCCCTTGTCTTTTCCCTCTTCTTTCCTTCCCCTTCTCCCCTGGCCCCTGTTTCCCCGTGTTCCCCCTCTTCGTTTTCCCCCCTGTTTTCCTTCCCCTGTTCCGTTCGCCCCCCCCTCTCCGCCCCTTCTCGTCGTTTGTTCGCGCTGTGCCCCCTCTCTTTTCCGTTTTCCTTTTGGGCCCGCGCCGGCGCCTTCCCTCCCCCCTCGCGCTCGCCCCGTTGCTTCCCTTTCCCGCCGTTCCCCTGTGGCCCTTGTTCTCCGCCCCCCCTTCTCTCCCCTCCTCCGTGCGTTGTTTTCCCGTCGGGCCCCCTTCCTTCTTCCGCCGGGTCCCGCTGTGCTTCGTCGTCTCCCTTTGTCCTTTTTTCCCTTCCCGGCCCCCGGTTGGCCTGTCCGCCTGTCGTCTCTTCCCTCCGGTTGTCCCTTTGTCTTTTCCCTTTGTCCCCCCGGGCCCGCCTTTCCCTTCGTTCCCCTTTGGCGCCTCCCTCCCGTCCCCGTCGGTGCTTCCCCCTTCGGGGGGGGGGCCCGCCTTGCCGGGCCCCTCCTGCCTCCCCCGCGGGGCCGTGCCCGTCCTCCCCCGTTCGTTTGTCTCCTCTTCCGTTTTTCCTTCCCTCCTCTTTCGCCCCTCCCGTTGCTTGCCCCCCCTTTCTCGTTTTTCCCCCCCGCCTTCTCCCTTCGTCCCCCCGTCGCTTTTCCGTTCCCGTTCTTCTTGCTCGCCCCCTTTGCCCCTTGTTGTCCTCTTTCCGGGGCCTCCTCCGCGCTTTCCCCTCTCCCCGCCCTTCCTTTGTTTCCCCCCCCCCCTTTTGCTTTTTTCTCTGCCCCCGCCCGTTTGTCCTTTGCTGCCCTTTCCTCGCCTTCCCTTCCCCTTCCCCCCTCTTTCTGCTCCGTTCTCCCCTCTTCTCTCCGCCCCGTTTTCCCTCGCCTCGCCTCCTCCGGCCCGGCTTCTTCCCCGTCTCTCCCCGCGTCGTTTCGCTCGCTCTTGTCTTTGGTTTTCTCCCCCCCCTCTCTGCGTTTGTTTCCTCTTTTTTGCTGTCTCCCCCCCCCTGTCCTTCCCTTCCCTTGCTCCCTTTTCCCCCCTCGGCGTCCCTCCCCCGCCCCCTCCCCTCCTCGTCTCGTCTTCGTCCTCCTCTTTGCGGCCTCCCCCCTCCCCTTTCTTTTTCCGTCCCGTTCCCCTCTCCCCCTTCCCCTCTCTTTTGCTCTTCCCCTCCCTTTCCTTGTCCCCCCTCTCTCTCTCTCTCCTTCTCTCCCTCCCTCCCCTCCCCTTGCCCCTTCTTTTCCCCTTCCTTCCTTCCCCCCCCCCTCCCCCTCCCGTCGCCCCCCCCTCTGCCGCCCTTTTTTCTCCTCCTCCTTCCTCCCCGCTCCCCTCTCTTTTCCCCTTTTTCCCTCTTCTTGTCTCGGCCTCCCCGTCTCCTCGGGTCCCGCCGCCCCCTCCCCCTTGTTCGTTCCCCCCCGTTTTTCCTCCCCCGGCCCCCCCGTCCCCCCCCGGGCCGTCCGCTGTTTGTTCCCCCCCCGCCCCCCCGTCCCTTTTGGGCCCGCCCGCCGCTCTGCTTTCTTTTTCTTCTTTTTCGGTTTCCTCTTCGTTGTTCCCCTTTCGGGCCCGTTGTTCTTTGTCCTTTTGTTTTCTCTTTCTGCTGTCTTCTTCTCTGGGTCCCCTGCCCGGGCCCCCCCGCCGCGTCGTCCCTTCTCTTCCCCCCGCGGGGCCCTGTGGTCCCCTTCCGGGCCGTCCTTTCGTCCCCCCGGGTCCGCCCCCCCCGGCCCCCCCCCGTTCTCTTGGGGGCCCTCCCGTGTCTGCTGTCCCCGGCGGGGCCGGGCCTGCCCCGTCCCTTCCCCTCCGGGGCCCCTGTTCCTTTCTCTTTGGTGCCGGTCCCTGTCCGGGCCCCGTCGTTCCTTCTGCTCTCCTGCTGTTTCTTTCCCTCCCCTTTTTCTCCCCCCTCCTCTCCTTCCTCTCCCCGCCGGGGCCGGCTTTGGCCTTTGCTTTTCCGTGCTCCTTTTTCCCTTCGCTCCTCCGGGGCCCCCCCCGCCTTCCCCCCGTTGTCGCCTCTTTGTTCGTCTCCCGTTTTTTCGCGTCCTTCTTTCCGTCTTTGTCCTCGCTTTTCTGCCGTTTTTCTCTCCCCTTTGTGCTCCGTTCCGTTGTCCCCTTCCCTCTGTTTTTGGCTCCGTGGTTTTCTCCTGTCCCCCTTTTGTTTTTCCCCCGTCCTCCTTTCCTCCCTCCCTTTCCTTGTCCTCCCGTCTCCTCCTTCCGTCTTGCTCTGCCGCCCCTTCTCCGTTTGTCTCCTCCTTTCTCCCCTCCCCGTTCCTCCCCTTTCTTCTGCCTCCCTTTTCTCCCCTTCCCCCCCCCCTCCCCTCCCCTTTCTTTCCTCCCCCCGTCTCCGGCGTGGGTTCTCCTCTTGCTCTGTCTCTGGCCCTCCCCTCCCCTCTCTCCCCCCTCCGCCTTCTTTTTTTGTTGCTTTTTTGTTGCTCTTTGTTTCTTTTTCCTCCCCCTCGCTCTCCCTCCCTCTCCCTTCCCCCCTCGTCTCTGTCTTCTGTTCCGCCCGTTGCCCCTTCCCCCCTTGCTTTGTTCCCTCGTGCCCCTGCCGTTTTCCCCTTCTGTTTTGCTCCCCCCCTTTCTCTTCGTCGTTGTTTGGCCTCCCGTTTCCTCGGGCCTCGTCCTCCCCTTCCCCCTTGGTTCCGCTGCTTCTGCTGCCTCCTCTTTTGTGTTGTTTTCTTTGGTTTTTGTGCCTCGCTCCCCTCTTTTTTCCTTCTTTCCTTTTCCTTCCTTGGCTTTGCTCTTGTCCTTTTTCCCTCCCCGCCTTTGGGCTTTTCTTTGCCCCCTTTTCTTCGCCCCCGGCTCTCCTGCCCCTCCGTTTCTCCTTTTCCCCCCGTTTCGCTGGCCTTCCCCCCTTGCCCCGGTGGCCCCGGCGGTTCCTCTCCCCCTTCCCGTCCGTCCCCTTCCTCCTTTTGGTCCTCTTCCGTTTTTTTTCTCTCCCTCCCGTTTCTGCCGCCTCGCTCCTCCCCTTGCTGTCGTTCTCTTTCCCTTTTCCTTCGGCGTTCTTTCCCCCGCCCTCGGCCTTCCTTTTCCTGGCGTGCCTTCTTTTTTCCCCCTCTCTCCGCTTTGTGCTCCCCCCGCTTCCCCTCCTGCTGCCGTTTCCGCTTTTCCTCCCTTTGTTGTTTTTTCTTCGCCCGCTCCCCCGCTTGCTTGTTTTGCCCTTGTCTTTCTTCCCTTTTTCTGCCTTCCTCCTTGCCTCCTTTTCCCCCCCCCCCTCCCCTTCCTTGTCCCCTTCTTTGCTGTTTCGCCGCCTCCCGCCTTCCTTTCTTGCTGTTTTTCCGGTTTCCCTTCTCTTTCGCTCCCCCGCTTTGCTTCTCCCTCCCTCTGCTTGCCTTTTCCGGCCTCTGGTTCCCTCCGTGTCGTTCCTCTTCCGGGGCCGCCCCGCCTCGCCCCTTTTTTCCCTCCCCCGTCCCCCTCTTTTCCCCTTCGTCCTCCGCTCTTTCTTTCTCTTTCCCTTTTTTCTTTGTCCCTTTCCGGGCCCCTCCTTGCCTCGTCCCCGTCCGCCGTCCCTGCCCGCCTTCTTGCGGTCTTGCCGGTGTCTTCCCCCCCTCTTTTTTTCCTCCTTCGCTCTTTTTTTTCTCTTCTTTCCCCTTCCCGCCTCTTTTGCCTCCTCTCTTTTCTTCGCCCCGTCTTTTTCCCCTCTTTCGTTCTCGGCCTCCCTTGCTCCGTGTTTCTTTCCCCCCGGGCGTCTTCCCGGTGTCCCCCCGTCTGCTTCTCTTTTCCCCGCCTTGCTTTCCTTCTTTCCTCCTTTCCCCCCCTCTGCTTCCTGCCCTCCGGTCCCCCCTTGTTTCCTCCCGTCGCCCTGGTCGCCGTCCCGCCGGCTCTCCCCTGTGTGGGCCCTTTGTTGTCGCCCCCCTCCCCTCCTTTCTTCCTTCTCCCGCTCTCCCTCCTCCCCGTCCTCTGTCCTCCTCTCTCCTTTTGCTGCCCTCTTCGCTCCTGCTCCTTCTGCTCCTCGCGCTCCTTTCGCTCTCCCCGCCTCCGCCGCCCGTGGTTTTGTCGCTCCTTGTTCCCCCGGTCCCCCTGTCCCCGGTCCTTCTTCGCCCCTTTTCTTTGGTCTTCCTTTTTTTTCTTCCTTTCCTCCTCCACCCGCCCCGGGTGCCGTCCTTGGTGGTGTCCCTTTTTTTTTCGTTTGTCTCCTCCTCTTTCTCTCCGCCGTTTTTCCCGCCGCCCCCCTTTCCCCCCGTTTTGCTTTTTTCTTTTGTTTTTCCTTGTTCCCTTCTGGTTTTCCCCTCCCCTTCCCTTCCTTGTTGCTTGCGCCGGTCGTTTTCCCCTCCCTCCGTTCCCTCCCGCTTTGTTGGCCTCGCTCCCGCCTCCTCTCCTCTCCCCGGTTTTTTCTCGTGTGTCCTCGCCTGCCGTGTTCCTTGCTCTCCCCTTGCTTTTTTTCCTGCCTTTCCTCCCGTTGCCTCCCCCCCCTCCCGTTGTCTCTCCCCCCTCTCCTCTCCCCCTGTTCCCCCTGCCTCTGCCCTTCCCCTCGGTCGTCTTTCCCCCCTTTTCTGTCTCTCTTCTCCTCCCCCCTCCCCGGCGTCTTTCCTGCCCTCGCGTCCCCCCCTCTCTTCCTCCTTTTCTCCCCTCGCCCCGCCCCGCTTCCCTCCCGCCTCCCGTTGTGCCTTCTCTGTTCCCCTTTTTCCTTCCGTTTCCCGCCGCTCCTGCTTGTCTTCCTCCCGTGTTCTCCTCCGTTCCTGGGTTTGTGGCTGCTCCTTGTTTTGTTCTGGTTTTCCCCGTCGGGGCCGTCTTCCCTCGTCCTCCCTTTTTTGCTCTTTGTTGCTTCCCCTCCCGGCCTCCCTTTGCCCCCCCCTCGTGCCTCTCGGTTGTTGTCCTCTCCTCTTCTCTTTCCTTCTTGCCCTCTGTGCCCCCGCTTTTGGTGGCTGCTCCTCCCTCCTCCCTCCCCCTTTGCCTTCTTCCTCCCCTTCTGCCTCTGCCCTGCTTGCTCCGTCCTGTCTTGCTTCCTTGCCCCTCTGTTCCCCTTCGCTCCTCTGGCTTCTCGTTTTGCTTCTTGCTGCGCCGCCCCCTCCTTTCCTGCTGCTCTTTTCCCGTCCTCCGTCGCCCTTTGTTTTTGTTTCCCCCCCCCTCTTTGGTGCCCGCCTCCTTCCCGCGCCTTTTGTAACTTTGTTTTTTCTTTTTTTCTCCCCTCTTTTCTTTGGTCCCTCCCTCTTCTTTCCTCCCCCCTTTTTTTGTTTCTTCCCCGTCCCTTGTCCTCGCTTTCCCCTTTTCTCTTCTTTTTTCCTGCCTCTTTTTTCCCCTTCTTTTTCTTCTCCCGTGCCTCGGGTTGTTCTGTTTGGGGCCGTCTTCGCTTGTCACCCTTCGTGTTTTGTCCCGTCCGGCCCTTTTGTTCTTTTTTTTGCTTTGTTCTCGCTTTCCTCCCTTCCCCCCCTCCTTTGCCCTCTTTTCCCTCCGTCCGTTTTGTTCGGCTTTCCTCGTTGCTCCCGCCGCTCTCTTGCCCTTCTCCTCCTCTGCTGTTGTTCCTCCCCCTCCGCCCCCTCTCCCCCCCCCCGTCCCCTTTTTTTGTCTTGCGCTTCCCTCCGTCTCCGGTTGCCTTCTTGTTTCGCTTCCTCCCTCCCCCCCTGTTTGCTTCGCCTTTGTCTTCCTCCGCTCCTGTCCCCCCCCGTGGCCGCCTCTTTCTCTTTCGCTTCCCCTTCGCGTTTCCGTCTCCCTTTTTCGTCTTTCCTCCCTTTCCCGTTCGTCTTCCCCTTCGCGGCTCCTCCTCCTCCGCCTTCCGCCTCCCTTGCCTCTTTTTTTCTCGTCCTCTTTTCGCCCTCCCTTCCCCCTCTCCTCTCCCCCCTTTCTGGCCTCCTTGTTCTTCCCTCCGCCGCCCCTTCTCCTCCCCCCCCCTGCCCTCCCCGTCGTTGTCTCTTCCGCTGGTTTTTCCCCCCGTTTGCGCCCGTTCTTCCCGCTGCTTGCCCCCCTCTCTTCCCTCCCCCCCGTCTTTGCTCTTGTTTTTTTCCCCCTTTCCTCCTCCTCTTTGTTTTTCCCCTCGTTGTTTTTTTTCCCTCCCGCCTTCCTTGCTTTCTTTTCTCCGGCCGCCCCCTCCTTTTTCTCCCTCTCCTCCTTTTCTCTTCTCCCTTGCTCCCCGTTTTTCCCCCTCCCTCCCTCTGTCGTGCCTTTGTTTTCTCGCCCTCTGCCTCCCGTTCCCTCTGTTTCCCCGGCGGGGTCTGCCCCTTTTTCCCCCTCGCTTTTCCGGCTCCTCCCCTTCCCTTTTGCCTCTCTCCTTCCCTTCTTTGCTCTCCCCCTCCGCTCTTTTTTCTCTTGTTTGCCCCCGCCCCCTCTTGGCTTTTTCCGTTCCCGCCTTCTGTCCTTTTCCCCTCCCTTTCTTTTTCTTTTTCCCTTCTTTTCTTCCTCCTTCCCCCTCCCCCTGTTCCCCCTCTCTTTTGCTTTTCTTTTCCTCGTCGTCCCTTTGTTTGCCCTTTCGCTGCTGTCCCCTTTGGTTTTCCTTTCGGGCCCGCTGTGTTTGTTCCCCCCCCCGCTGTTTTCTGTTTTCCCCGTCCGTTGGTTTTCCCTGTCCGGGCCCGCCGTCCTTTCCCCTGTCTGCGCTCTTTGCTCCCCTCCTTGTCTCCCCTTTGCCCGTTTCTCCCTCCCCCCCCCTGCCTTTCCCCCCCCCCGTCCTTGCCTCCTGCTTCCCCGTGCCTTCCCCCCCCCCCTGTCCCCGCCCTCCCCCCTTCTTCTTCCCCCTTTCCCACCTTCGGTTGCCCCTCCGCTTGTCCCTTCTTGTTTCGCTTGTTCCTCGCTGTTTCCCCGTCGGGGTTCCCTGCCGCGCCGACTTTGTGTTTCTTCCCCTCCGGGGCCCTCCTTCCCCTTCTTCGCTTGTGTCGTCCCGCCTCCCCCGGCTCTTGTTGTTTTTCTCCCTCCTCCGTCTGTTTTCCTCCTGTTTTCCTTTTCCGCTTCGCCCCCCCCCCTTCTTCCCCTTTTTTCTCTTTTTTCTTTTCCCCGCCTGCTCCTCCCTTGCCTTCTCCGCCTCCCTTGTTCCTCCTTTCCTTTTTGTGTTTTTTGCCTTCCTTTCTTCCTTCTTTTTTTCTCCCTGTCCTTCCGTTTTTCTTTCCCCCCCTTTTTTCTTCCCCCTCCCTCCTTGTTTTTCTCCTCTTTTGTTTTCTTGTTTTTGCTTTGCTTCCGTCCTTTTTGCGCCCCCCTCCCTTCTCCCGTTTCTTCTCCTCCGTCCCGCCTTCTCCTTTGTTTTCTCTCCTGCCCCTTTCTCCTTGCCCTTGCCCCGCCCTGTTTTCTTTGTTTTGTTGGCTCTCCCCTTTGGGGCCTCCCCCTTTTGTTCCCTCCTGCTTGCTCCCCTTTTTGCTTTTTCCCCCGCTCCGCCCCCCCGCCTTCCCCCCACCCTCGTCTTCTTCGGTCCCCCCCCCCCCTTTTTCCCTCCTCGGCTTTGTTCCTGTCCTCTTCTCCGCCCCCTCCCCCCTCTCTCCCCTTGTCTTTTTCTCTTTCTCTTTGTCCGTTGCCGCCGGCGCGTTGTTTGTTTTTTGCTTTTTCCCCTTTCTCTCCTTCGCTTTTCCCGCGCCCCTGTTCCTTTTTCTCTCGCGTCCCTTTTTTTGTTTCTCCTTTTGTTTTTTTTTCTTCTTTTTTCTTGGGCTCTTTCCTTTTCCCTCCCCCTCTTTTGCTTTCTTCCCCCGTCTTTTCGTCCTCTCTTCCTCTTTCCCCTTCTTTGCCTCTTTTTTTGCTGTTTTCTTTGCTTTTTTGCCCTCCCCCCTTTTTTCCGCCTCCCTTTCTTTTCCTGCGCGTCCGCCTCCTTCGGTTTCTCTTTCTTGTCCGTCCCCTCTCTTCTTCCCCTCTTTCTTTTTTCTTTTTCCCCTCGTCCCTGTGGCCGTCGTTTTTTTGTCTTTTTTTCTTCTTGCCTTTGCTCCCGCCCGTTTTCGTTGGTTTCTCCCCTTTCCCCCCTTCTCGCCCGTCCCGCCCTTGGCCGCGGCCCCCCCGGGTCCGTTTTTTTTGCCGCCGTGTTTCTCCTCTTTGTTTTTTTGCTTTCCGTTTTTTTTGTCTTTGTCCTCTTTGTTTTTCCCTTTCTGGTTTCTTTGTGTTCCCCTTCGGGGCCCCCTTTTTTGCTGTTTTCCTCCCCCGGCTCCCGCCCTTCTCTTCTCCTTTGGCCCGTTCCTTCCCCGGGGCTTTCTTCCCCCTCGGTTGGTTCCCTTTGCGTCCCGGCCCGCCTTGTCCTCCCCCTTTGTTGTCTCTTCCCGCTCCTTTCCCCTGCGGGGCCTTGCTTTCTTTTCCCCGGTTTCGTTGTGTCCTCCCTCTTCTTTTTCCCCCCTCGCTTCGTCTTTTCCCCGTCGGGGCCTCCCCCTCCTTTTCCCGTTTGTCCTCTTTTCTTCTTCCCGGTTTCTCCCTTCTTTGCTCCGTTTTGTCTCTCTTCCCCTCTTGTTGCTCCCCTTTTTCCCTTCGGCCCTCCCGCCCCTCCCCTCGGTTTTGTTCCTTTCTCCTTTCCCTCCTCCGCTGTTCCTCCTTCTTCGTTTTCTTTTTCGCCCCCTTTCTTCTTGTTTTCCTTCCCTTTCCCTTTCCTTTTCCTCGTTTTTTCGTCTTCCCTTTTTCTTCTTCCCTCCCCCCCGTTCCCTCTTCTTTGCTTTTTCTTTTTTCTGTTCCTTCCTTTTCCCCTCCCTTTTCCTTTCTCTCCTTTCTTCTCTTTTTGTCCCCTCTTTTTGCCCTCTCTTCGTGCCTTTTTCTGTTTTCCCTTTCTCTTTCTTCCCTTTCGCCTTTCTTTCTCCCTCTCCCCGGGTTTCGCTTTTGCTCTGTTTTTCTTCGTCTTTGTTGTTTTGTCGCGTTTCGCCCTGTTTTTTCCCTCCCTCTCCCCCGCCCTTTGTTCTGCTCGTCTTCCCTTTCCGGGCCCGCCTTTCGCGCCCCGCCGGGGCCCCCTCCTCCCCTTTCTCCTTTTCCCGGCCCTTCCCCCCCCTCTCGCTTTGTTCGTTTTCTCTTTCCGCCCTGCCCCCTCTGTTTTCTTTTTTTTTTTGTCTTCGTCCTTTTCCCCCTTTTCCTTTTTCCTCCTTTTCCCGTTTTTTTCTCTTTTCTCCCCGCTCCGTTCTTCTTTCCTTTTCTCTTTGCCTCTCCCGGCTTTCTTGCCCTTCCCTCTCCCCTCTTTTTCCCCTCTGCTTCTGCCTTTTTTCCCTGTGTCCCCCTCTTTGTCCTTCCCCCGCCTGTTTTTCCTTTGTCCGCCTCCCCCGGCCCTCCCTGCTTTTGCCCCCTCTCCTGCCCCTTCTCTCTCCCCCTGGTTTTCTCCCTGCTTCTCCTTTCCTTTGCTTCTCTTCCGGGCTCTTTTTTTTCCCCTCTCCTTTTTCTCCCCCCTTTCCCCTTGTTGTTTCCTGCTTGTCCCCTGTTTCCCGGTCTTCGCTTCTTCGCCCTTGCCCGTGCTTCTTCCCTTTTTTTCTCGTTTTTGTTTGTTTCCCCTTCGGCCTTCCTTGTCCCCTCTTCCCCTTTGTTCGCCCCTCTTCTGTGCCCCGTTGTTCCCCGTCGTTTTTCCTCCCGGGTTGTTTGCCCGGGCCGCCCCCCCCCCTTTTTTCTCTCCCCGGCCTTCTCTTCGTCGTTTTCGCCCCTGTTGTTTTCGCTTTGCTCCCCCCTCTCCCTTCTCCCTGTTTTTTTTCTCCTTCCCGCTTGCCTCTCTTGCTCCGCCCCGGTCCCCCGGCCTCCGCTTTCCCCCGCTTTCCCTCCGTTGTCTTCCCTTTGTCCTCCCCGTTCCCTTCGTTTTCCCCCCTCCTCTTTTTTGTGGTTCCCTTCCCGGCCCCCCCCGTTCCTCGTTTGTCCCTTCTTTGTTGGTCCTGTTTTTCCCTCTCCCCCTGGTTCCCGTCCGCGTTCCTCGGCGCGCTTTTTGTCTTCTCGCCTCTGTTCGCTGTCCTCCCGCCCCCCCGTCCTCGGTCTTCCCCCTCCCTTCCCCTGCTTTCTTGTTCCTTTTGTTCCCCGCCGTGTTGCTCCGTCTTGGTCCCTTGTTGCTTTTTCCCCCTTTTTTCGGTGTTCTCGTCGCTCTCTTTGTTCCCCCCCCGCTTGGTCCCCTCCGGGGCCCGGCGTTGTGGCTGTTCTCCTCTGCTTCTTCCCTGCCTGTTTTTGTCCCCCCGTTTTGTTCCCCTCTGTGTCCGTCGTCCCCTTTGCTTGCTGCTCTCCCGTCTTTTTTGTGCTCCGTGTTGTTTCTCCCTCTTTTGCTCCCCGCGTTTGTCCCTCCGCCTCTGTTCGCCCCTTGTGTTTTGTTCCCCTCTGCGGCTCCGCCCCCTTTGCGTTTTCTCTCTCTTTTGTCCCCCCTGCTGTGTCTTTCGTTGCGTCTTTTTTTTTCCCCCCTCCCCTTTGCTGGTGCTGGCCCCCGCCTGTTTGTTTTGCCCCCCTTGCTCGCCTTTTCCTCCCCGTGCGTCGCCCGCTGCTTGTTTTCCTCCCTCCCCCTGTCCTCCTGTGCTTTGTGTTTGTTGCTTCCGGCCCCCGCTCCGTCCCGCCTCTCTTTTTTTCTTTCCTTTTTGTTGTCTCCTCTTCGGCCCTCCGCTTTGCGCCTTCTTTTTTCTCCCTCGCCTCTTCTCACGTTTTGTTTTTTCGAGTTTTTTATTGTTCTCCTTCTTCCCTCTTTCCCCTTTTTTCTCCGTTTTTCCTCTTTGTCCTTTTTTCCCCCTTTTTTCCTTGCCCCTTTCCCGCGTCCGCGTTTCTTTTTCCCTTCTCTGTCTGGTCCGCTGCTTGTGCTTTGCCCTTCTTCCTTCCTCTTTTCTTTTCTTTCCCTCTCGTGGGTTCCCCTTCGTTCCCTTCTCCCGTCCGGGCCGTTGTTTTTTCCCCCTGCTTCGTGTTCCTCGTCCCGGCGCCTGTTTCCCTTTTCTTTGTCCTGCCTTCTTCCCCCTCCCCCTTCCCTGCGCCCTATTTTTCTGGTTTTTTTATTAAACGTTTGTGTTCCCCTCACTGCTTCCCCTTAGGGGACGCACGTCCCCCCGCCCGGGGCCCCCCCTTTTCCCCGCCCCCCCCGCCCGCTCCGTCCGTCCCCTGGCTCTGGCTCCGTGTCCCCCCTCCTCTCTTCTTCTTCCCCTCCGGCGCCTCGCCCGGCTTTTCGGTCCGCCTCCTTCGCCCCCTCTCCGCTGTCTCCATCTCCCCCCTTATGGTACCCTTCGTCTCGTCCCCTTTGGGCCCTGTTGCTTCCCCTTCGCGGCCTCGCCTCGCCTGCCCTGGGCGCCCTTCTGTTTCCCCTTCTTCGGGGTTTCCCGGCCGGCCCGCGCCCCCCCCCCCCTGCTTTTCCTTTCCTGCCCGCGTCCCTTGTCGTCTGTTTGTTTGTCGTCCCAGGCCGCGCCGCGCCGCCCCCTCCGCCCCCCGTTGCGGTTTTGTCTCCTTCGCGCCCCCCGCCCGCCCCCCGCTTCCCCTTTGGGCCCCTTTGCTCCCCGGGGCCCCCCCGCCCCGTTCTCTGTCTTTCTCTTTTTTCCCCCTCCCGCGCTCCCTGGCTCCCTTCTCTCCTTCCGTTCCTGTCCCCCGCCTCTTCCCCCGTTCTTCCCCCCTGTCGGGCTCGCGTTCCTTGTTTTCTCCCCTTCCCTCCCCCCCTCCTTCTTGCCCGTTTTTTCGTTTCCTGCCCCCCCCCTCCCTGGGTCCTCTCTCCCCCTCTCCGGCCTTCCCCTCCCTTTCCGTGTTCTCCCCCGGGCCTCCGCCGTTCGTTCCCCGGCCTCCCCCTTCGCGTTGCTTCTTTCTTCCCCCTTTCCGTTTCCCTGCGGGGCCCCCCCCCCCGGGGGCGCCTTCCGTCCCTTTGTAGCCTTGTCCTATAGTCTCTTTAGTTGGTCGCCCCCCCCTACGGTTCCCTCTCCGCGGCCCCCCTCCCTGCTTCGTCGTCTCGTCCGCTTCCTTCCCCTCCGCGCCCCTCCCCCCTTTCCTCTCCGGCGCCCCCTTCGTTGTCGTCTCTTCGCGGGCCTCTTCGGGCCCTCGCTTCCTTCCCTCCCCTCCCCCGCCGTTTCCTCCCCTCTTGCTCCCCCCTCTCCCCTCGCTTGTCCTTCCCTTCTCTCTCCGCCCCTTTCTCCCTCTTTTCTTCCCCTCTCCTTTTTTCTTCCCCTCCCCCTTCTCGTTTCCTCCCCGCTTTCTCCCCCTCCCCTCCCTCCCTCTTTTCTCTTTTCTCTTTTTTTCCTCTCCCCCTCCCCTCCGCGGCCCCGCCCGGCTCTTCCGTCGGCCTTCCTCTTCGCTTCTCCGTTCCCCCCCCGTTTTTCTGTGTTCGCGCTTCGCGCTGTCCTCCGTTGCCCTGTCCCCGCCCTTTTTCCTCTTTGGGGTTCCCTCCCCGGGCCCCCCCCTCCTCCGCCGCCGGTCTCCTTTGTCCTGTTTGCGCCCCCCCTGGTTCTGGTTGTCCTTCCCTGTCCGCCCCTTCGGCCTTTCCCTTCCCGCTCCCCCCCCTGGGGCCGTCTTTCCTTTCCCTTCCTCTTTGTTGTCCCTTTGTCCCCTTTAGGGAAGGTAACTCGTCCCTTGCGGCTCCCCGTAAAAGGTTGTCCGCATGCTTTATGGGGACTTCTTGTCCCTTACAGGGAACCACCCTTTTCCCTTACAGGGACCAATGCGGTCCCCCTAAGGGGGAAGCGATGCGGTCTCCCTCCCCGGGCCGCGCTGCGGTCTCCCTCCCGGGGCCGCGCTGCGGTCTCCCTCCCGGGGCCGCGCTGCGGTCCCCCTGTCTTCCCTCCGGGGAACCCCTTTGTTTCTCCCTTGTCCCCTACGGTTCCCCCCGGGGCCCCGGGCGCCGCCCCGTCGGGGCCGGGGCCGCCGTCCCCTCTGTTTCTCCCTTGTCCCTCCGGTTCCCCCCCGGGGCCCCGGGCGCCGCCCTGCGGTTCCCCTTCCCCTCCGGTTCGTCTCCCTTGTCCCCTTTGGGGCCCCGTCGGGGCCCCGGCGCCCCCCCGGGGTTCCCCGGCGGGGCCGCCCGGGGTTCCCCGGAGGGGAAGCAATAGCTGCTTCCCCTACGGGGACACGTTCGTCCCCTTATGGTTCCTTTCCCCCTCGGGGCCCCCGGCCCCCCGTCGGGGCCGCGCCGCCCCCCTTTCGTCCCCTTCTGGGGAACTGTTCCCTTCCCGGGCCCCGGTCCCGGCCTTCCTCCTCTTCCCCCCGGGCGCCCGCCTTCCCCTCCGGGCCCCCCTCCCCTTTGCGGCCGCCCGGTCCCCCGCCCTCCCCCGTGTCCCCCCTCCCCCTGCTCCCCCCTTTCGCTTTTTTCTTCTCCTCTCCCTTCCCCCTGCTTCCCTTTTTCCCCCTTCGCCCTTTGGTGCTCCTTTCTTTTTCGTCCTTTCCTGTCCTTCCCTTGCCTTCCTTCCCCTTCCCGTCCCGCTGCGTTGTTTTTCTTTTCGGCGCTCCCCGCTCTGCCCCTCGCGCTTGGTCCCTCTCCCGCCCCCCGTACTTGGTTTGATGACGCAGATGACTGGCTTCGTCAAGACCGTTTCGTATTTGTTGGTTGGTCAGGTTTATTACTTTTCCCTTGTGCTTATTTTGCATTAGGTGGTTGGTTAACTGGTACAACTTTCGTTCCCTCCTGGTCTCCCCCTGGTCTTGCTCCTTCTTCCTTCGCCGGTTGTCCCTTTTTCCCCGCCGCTGTCTCCCCCCCGCCCCTCGTCTGGCTCCCTCTCTTCTCTTTGTTTGGGGTCCCGCCGCTCCCGGTGCTTTTCCTCGTTGGTGTCCCCTTGGTGTTTCTGGGCTTTTGTCGCTTTCCCCGGCGCCTTTGCTCTTCTTGGTTTCCTGTTCCGTCCCTTTGCCCTTGCTCGTTCTGTCCCCTTCCGTCCCTCCCCCGCTCTTGCTTTCTCCGCCCCCTTGCTGTTTTTGTATCTGTATTCTTAATCTACCCATTAGGTCAATCAGGTTGGTTCTTTGCGCCTAGTTTTGGTGTTGCTGCTATTTTCCGTTTTATTCTGTTCTTCCAAGGTTTCCATAACTGGACATTAAACCCATTCCACATGATGGGTGTTGCGGGTGTTTTAGGCGCAGCTTTATTATGTGCTATTCACGGTGCCCCTGTCGCCCCCCCCCTCTTTGCCGCTGGTGCTGGTGCTCCCCCTTTCCGTGCTTTTCCCCCCCCCCGGCTGCCGCCCCCTCCTCCCTGGTCCCCGCCCCCGTTTCTGGTCTCAGATTTTTGGTGTAGCTTTCTCTCCCCCCCGTTGGTTCCCCTTCTTTCTGTTCTTCGTTCCTGTCCCCGGCTTCTGGCTGCGTGCCCTTGGTGTTGTCGGCCTTGCCCTCCCTTTCCGTGCTTCCGCCTTCGTTTCCCCCGCCCTTCGTGCTGCCGCCGCTCCTGCCTTTGCCCCTTTCTCTCCTCCCCCTCTCCTTCTTCCTGCGGGTCTTCGTGCTTGGCTGGCTGCTCCCGCCCCCCCGCCTGCCCGTTTCGTCTTCCCCGCCGCCGTCTTCCCCCGTGGTCCCGCTCTCTCCTTTCGTCCTCCCCTCCTTCTCCCCTCTTCCGCTGTGCTTTCCGTCCTTTCCCCGGCCGTCCCGCCCCGCTTCCTCTTTTCTCCTTCTTTTCCTCTCCTCCGTTCTCTCCGCCGCCCCCTCCCCCGCTCTCCCCTTTCTTTCTACCTTGTCCCCGTTGTTTCTCGTTTAGAGGGACGTACGCGTTCCTTTGTCCCTTTCCCGGGCCCCCCCGGGCCGGCCGGCCCGGGTCTCCCTTTCGGCCCTCGGCTTTGCTGCTCTTTTTTCCCTCCCCCTTTTCCTCCCTTTGTCTTTTTCCCCTCCCCCTCCCCGCGCTCGCGCTGTTTGCTTCCCCCCTTCCCTCCCCCCGTGGTTCCCCGCGTTCTTGTTCCGGTTCTCCCCCTCCTTTTCCTTTTTCGCGTGCTTGCGCCGTCTGCGTTCCCCCTGCCTGTCCGGTTCTTTGGGCGGTTTTTCCTCTGCCTGCCCTTTTCCTCCCCTTGCTGTCTTTCTTCCCGGGCCCCCCCCCGCGTTCCCCCCGCCCCCCTCCTCTTCCCGTCTTTTTCCTTTCCTTCCCTTCTTCTCCCGGGCCCCCCGCTTCTCCCTCCGTCCTGCCCTTCCTTTTGGGCCCCCCGTTTCGGCTTTGCCCCCCTTTTCTTCCCTCCTGCCGCCTCGTTTTGTCCCCTGTTCTTCCGGCTTCCCCGCCGTGTCCCCTCCGTGTGTCCCCCCGTCGCTCCGCTTTTTCCCCCGCTCCCGTTTTCCTCTCTCGTTTCCCTTTCCTTTCCCCCCTCGCTCCTCCCGTCCTTGCCCCGTTCCCCCGCCTCCGCCTGTTTTGTCTTCCTCTTGTCCTTTCTTCCCCCCCGGGCCCTCCCCCTCTTCGTCCCCTTGTCGCCGTCGGGTCCCGTCTCCCCTCGCCTGCTTTCCGTTCTTCCCCTTTGGGCCTTCCGTTCCCCTCTGTCTTGGCCCGTGTCCCCTCCGGGGCCCGCTGTCCCCTCCGGTTCCCCCTTCCCTGCGGCCCCCCCCCCTCCGGGGCCGCCCCTCCGGGCCCCGGGGCCGCCGCCTTGGGCCGCGTGCCGGGCCTGGGGCCGCCCTTCGTTTCTTCGCCTCCCGTCCTGTTCCCCGCTTTGCCCCTCCCCCTTTGTTTCTCCCCCTTTCTTTCCTCCCCTCCCCTTGTTCTTTCCCCTCGCCTCGGCTCTTCCCTGTCGCCGCCCCGCCTCGTTGTTCCGCTTTTCTTTCCTCCCTCCTTCTTCTCCCTGCTTTTTGTTCCTCTTTCCCCCCCCGTTTTGCCCGCGCCCTCCCCCCTCCCCGCCTCCCCCCGGCCCTTTTTCCCGTCCTCTGTCCCCCGGGCCCCTCCCCCCCTTGGCTTTGGCCCCTTCCCGCCGCTGCTCCTGCCTTTGCCCGTCCTCCCGCGCTTTCGCCGCCCTTTCTCGCCCGTCTTTCGTGCCCCCTTTGGTCCCTTCGGCCTTCTTTTTCTTTGGTTCCGTGGGTGCGCCCCGCTGCCGTCTGTTTTTTCGCTTTCTTCCCCTTTCCCCTGCTTTCTCCTTCCGCCTTCCTTTTTTTTTCGCGTCTCCGGCCCCTCTCGCTTCTTGCGTTCTTTCCGCCGGCTCGTTGTCCCCCCCCGGCCGTCCTGCCCCGTCGTTGTTGCTTTGCGTCCCTCCTTCGCTCCCCTCCGTTTTTCTCTCGCTCCCCCCTTTCCCCGCCCGGCCCTCCCTCCCCCTCGCCGCGCGTTGTTCCTCTCTTGCGCTTTTTTTCGCCCGTTCCGCCCTCTTGCCCCCCCCTCGTTCCCCTTTCTTTTTCCCCGCTCTTTTTCTTTTTCTCCCCGTCTCCGCTCTTTCCCCCCCCTTCCTGCTTTGTCCGCTCGCCTCCCGCCCCGTCCCTTTTTTCCTTTCCGTTTCCCGCTCTTCTTTCTCTTTTTTGTTGTGGTCTTTCTTTGGCTCTTCTTCCCCGTCTTTTTTCTTCTGCTCGTTCTTTTTTCGTCCTCGCCCCTCCCCTCCCCTCCTCTCTTCGCCTTCGTCTTCTTTCTTTCCGCTCCCTCCCTTTTCCTTTTTCCCCTCCTTCTCTTCCGCTCCCCTGTTCCCCCCCTGCCCCTCCCCTTCGTCCGCCCCCTCCGTGTTCTTCTTTTCTCTTCCGCCCTTTGGCCTCCCTCCGCTCCGTGCCCGCGGTTTTTCCCTTGTGTCCTCTTTTCGGCCGCCCTGCCCCCCTCCCCTCTCCCCTCTTTTCTCCCCCTTTTGTCTTCCGCGCCTTTCCCTTCTCCCCCCCCCCGCCCGCCGCTGTTCTTCCCTCTTTCCTCCCCTCTCCCTGTGCCTCCCCCTTTTCCCCTCCCCTTTTTCCCCTTTTTTTGTTTTTCTTCGCCCCCCCGGTGTGCCGCTCCTCGCCCCCGTTTCCCCCCCGCCCCTTGTCCCCGCCGCCTTCCCCGCCTTCCCTTTGTTTTGTTCTCCCGCCCGGCCCCTTCCGGCGCCTCCTCCCCTTGTCCCCCCTCTTTCCCTTTCCGGCCCTCCCTTTTCCTCTCCTTTCTCCCTTTCGCCCGCTCGCTCCCGTTTTCGTTTCCTCCGCTCCCCCTCCCTTCCCCTCCCCCTTTCTTTTCCGTGTGTCCCCCCTCTCCTCCCCTTTCCTTTTGTTTGTGCCGGTCCCTCCCTCTCTGTTTTTTCCCTCTGTTCTCTTTTTTCTCCTCCCGCCCCGCTTTTCTCTTCTTTTCCCTCGTCCCCCCCTCCGTCCCGTGCCCCCTCCTCTTCCGTGCTTTTCCCCCTTTCTCGTCTTCTTCCGGCCCCTCCCCCCTCCCTTCTCCTCCCTCCCCCTTTCTCCCCCTGTCTCCCTCCGCTCTGTCTGCGTCCCCCCGCTTTGCGTCGGTTCTTTTTTGTTTTTTCGTTCCCTCTCTTTTCTTCTTTCCCCCCTTTTTGCCTCCTCCCTCCCTTTCGCCCTGCCTTCCCCCCCCTTGCTTCCTTTCCCCCCCGCGCCGTTCGCCCCCTTCCGGTTTTTTGCTGCTCCGCGTTTTTGCTGTTTCTGTTTTGCGTCCTTTTTGGTTTCTCCTTCCGTTTCGTTCTTTGTCCTTTTGGGTTCCTCGCGGGGCCTCTTTGTAGCTTGTCCTCTTGTCCGTTTAGTTCTTTAACTCGGTATTTCCCCTTGTTCGTCGTCTCTTCCCCGGGGCCCCTCTTCCTTCCCCCCGGGCCGCCGCCCGGGCCCGCCCCTTTATCGTTGTTATGCCTTTCTTTCTCTTTGTTTATACATACTTGTCCGTTTGTCCTCATAGGGGAAGGGAACCTTTGTTTCGATTTTTTCCCTTTAAAGGGTAGTCCGCTGTTCCTGTCCCTGTAAAGGAATAGTTATACGCTTGTACCCTATAGCTTCCCCTAGGGTTCCCCATTCCCTTCACGCCCCTCTTCGGTCCCTTGTCTTCCCCTCCGGGGAACCCCTGTCGTCCCCTTCCCCTCCGGTTCGTCTCCCTTGTCCCCTTTGGGGCCCCGTCGGGGCCCCGGGCGCCCCCCGGGGTTCCCCTCCGGGGCCGCCCGGGGCCCCCGGGCCCGCCCCGGGGCCCCCGCGGGGCCGCCGCGGGGCGTCGTCCTTCCCTTCCGCCTTCCTTTTCCTGTTGCTCCGTCTTTGCTTCTTCCTTTTCTTCTCTTCCCTCGGTTGGCTTCTCTTCCCCCCTCCTTTTCCCCTCCTGCTTCCCCTTTCTCCCCGGCTGTTTTTCTTCCTCCCCCGTTCTCCTCTCCTCTGTTCGTTTTTTCGGGCTTCCTCCCCCCCCTCTCTCCGCTCCCCCCTCCCCCCCCGCTTTTTTCGTCGTTTGCGCTTTCTTCCTGCTGTTCTTCCTTCTGCTGCGCTTCCTTCTTTTCCCCCCTCTCCCCCCCTTTTCTTGTCCCTTCCCCCGCCTTTTTGTCCCCTTCCGGGCCCCCCCTTTTCTTCCGTTCCCCGGCCTCTCCGTTGTCTTTCTCGTCCGGGTTCCCGCGCCCCCCTCCCTGGCTCTTCTTTTGCCCCCCCCTCCGTCCCCCCCCCCCCCCCTCCTTCTCCCTCCCCCTCCTCGCTTTTCTCCTTGTTTCTCCCGTGCTTTGTCTCGTTTTTGTCGTTTCTTCTTTCCCCCTTTCTCCTCCCGTCTTCTCCGTCCTCTTCTGCTCCGTCTTGTGGTTTCTTTCCTCCTTTCCTTCGGGCTTCCCCGGCCTGCCCCTCCCCCCCCGCCGCCCCTTTGCTCCCGTCCTCCTTCGCTTTCTCCTCTTCTTCTCCCTTGTTTCCCGCTTTTTGTCCTCCTCTCCTGCCCCTTTTTTTTTTCTTTCTGTCTCCTCCTGGCCCTCCTGGCCGTCTCCCTTTCTGGCTTGTTGGTCCTGTGGTCGGTCCTTTCGCTCTTGGTTTCTTCGCTCTTTTCTTTTCTGGCTCGTCCGTTGGTTTCGGTTCTTCTCTTTCCTTTGTTTTTTGCTTTTTCTTGTCGCCTTTCTCCTCTTCGCCCCCCTTCTCGTGTCCCCCTCCGTCCGCTTTCCCCTCCTCCCTCGTGCTCCTGTGTTGTCGTTCTTCGTCCCCCTCCCGGGCCCCTCCCGCCGCTTGTCCCCCCCGCCGTCCCCCTGGCCTCTCGCCTCCCGTCCCTGCCTTCCTCCCTCCCCCTTTCCCGCTCCCCTCCCCCCTTGTCCCTCCTTCGGCTCCCCTGTAGTTGTTTTCGAGTGCTTCCCCTTCTTCGTATTCTCTTACCCTGCGGTTCGTCTCCCTTTAGGGCGCCCCCCCGGGGCCCTTCCTCCCCTTTGTGCGTTCCCCTTTGGGCCTCGCGGGCCGCCCCGGTGCCGCCCGTCCGGCTGTCCCCCCCGGGGCCGTGCTTCCGTTCGGTCTTCCCCTCCTGCCTCCCTTCCTCACTTCCCCTTTGGTTTTCTCTTCCCGGCCCCCCTTCCCCCCCCTTCCTTCCCCTGCTGTGCTGTCCGCGTCCGGGCCTCCTTTCCCCTTTTGGGCCCGCGCCTGGACGTCCGCCTCCAGCTCCCCTCTTGGGCCCCGCCCCGCTTCCTTCCCTCCCCGGCCCCCTGCCCGCCCGCTTTCCCGCGGCCCTGCTCTTCCTCTGCGGGGCCTCGTCCGGTTCTCTTCCCCTCCTTCTCCCCCCCTGTTCTTTCCTGTCCCTCTGTTCTTCTCCGCCCTTCTCGCCCCGTTCCCTCTTCTTCTCCCCTCGCGCTGCCTCCTTCTCCGTTCTCTCTCGGCCCTCCTTTCTCCGTCGGGGCTCCCTCCCCTCTTCCTTCCCTCCTTCCCCCTCCGTCCCCTTTTATTTAAGCTATTTGTTTCGCGTCTATGCTTTTTTCCCCGCCTTTTTCTCCCTCCGTCGGCTTGTCCCTGTTTCCCCGTCCTCTGTCCCCCCTTTTTCCTCCCTGTTTCTCCGCCTTTTCCTCCGCTGCTTTGCCTTTTCCTTTCCTTCGGCTCCGTCCCGTGTCCCGTCCCTCCGCCTTCCTTTCTTCTTCTTCCCCTCCTCTGTCCGCTTGTGCCTCCCGTCCCCCGCCCCCTCCCCCTCCCGTCTTGCTTTTGTCCTTTTCTCCCGGGCGTTTCCCTTCCCTCTCTTTTTCCCGCCCCCTTCTCCTCCCCTTCTCCCCCCCGTTCGCCCCTCCGTTGCTTTGCTGCGCTTCCCTTTCGGGCCGCCCCCTTTCCTCCGTTCCCTCCCCCCGTTGTTCCTCCCCTCTTTCTTGCCTCCCCCTCCCGCGTTTCGCCCGTGGTTCCCCCCGCTCTCCGGTCTCCCCTTGCCGTTTCTCTTTCGTCCTTCCGGCCTTGGTTTTTCTCCCCTCTCTTTCCTCTCTTTCCCCTCCTTTTGGTCCGCCGTTTCCCCCCCCCTCTCTGCCTCCTTTCTTCGCCCTTGCTGCCGTTTCCGTCGGTCCCCCCTCTTCCTGGGCCTTGGGTGGCTCTGCCCTCCCCGGTCCCGTCCTTCTTCCTTCTTGGGTTGTTTTCGCGCTTCTCGCCCTCTTCCGTTTCTTCGGTCCTCGTGCTTTCCCCTCCCCCCCCGCTGGTTTTCCCCCCTTTCCCGCCCTTGTCCCTGCCTTTCTCCGTGCTTTCGCCCCCCCCCCCTTGGTGCCGCCGCTTCTCTCCCCTGGGTCCCTTTTTTCGGTCCGCTTTTCTTCTTCCTTTTTGTTTCCCCTTGGTCGGGTGCTTTCTTGCCCTCTCGCTTGCTTGCCCTTCCTCCTGGTGCCTTCGCCGCCCCCCCCCCGCTCTTCCTCCGCCCGTCGCCTTCGCTTTCTTCCCCTCTCTTTCCTCTTTTTCTGCTGGTCTTCGCCCCCCCGGTTTCGGTTCCTTTCGTCGTTCTCTTGCCCCTGCCGCTTTTTTCTTCCCCCTCCCTGTTCTTGCCGCTTTTCCTCCCCCTTTCTCCCTCCGTTTCCGCCTGTTTGGTCCTCTTCTTGCTGCTGCCTTCGTTGTTGGCGTTCTTGTGGCCCTTGTCCCTTTCCTTCTTCCTCTTCCCCTCCTGCTTTTCGGTGTCTTTCCCCGTGCTCTTCCCGCTTTCGTTTTTGCCCCCTTCGCCGGTGCTTCCCTTGGTGCCGCTTTCGCGGCTCCCCCCTCCTTTTTTGGTTTTCCCCCTTCTCCTCCCCTTCTCCTCTCCGCCGCCCTCCCCGCCCCTTCCTTTCCCCTCCGCTCCCCGCCTTTCCTCTCCCCCCGTCTTTTGTGTGTCCTTCCCCTCCCCCTTCTCCGGTTCGCCCTCCCTTCCCCGCCTTCGTTCCTTTTCGGTCCCCCCCTCCGGTCTTGTCTTGTGGCGCGTGCTTTTCCGCCCCCGCCCTTGTGCTCCCCCCCTCTCCCTCTTGTTTTCTCCCCTGCTTCCGTTTCCTTCCTTTCTTCTCCGCCGCTCCCTTTTCGCCTTTGTCTCTTTTGTGTTTTTTCTTTTGGCCTGTCCTTTCCTTTTCTTCCCTTCCCCTGTTTTGTTTCTGCTCTGTTCCCCCCGTCCCTTCTCCCTCTTTTCTTCTGCCTTCCCCTCCCCGTCCCTCTTTTTTCTTTGTGTGCCCCCGTTCTCCTCTTTCCCCTTTTTTCCGCTCTCCCTCCCGCCTCGCCCCCTCCCGTTTTCTGCCTCCTTCGGCCGCCCGTCCGTTCCTTCCCGTACGTTTTTGTGTCAGGTTGTCGTCCTCGTCCCCTGAGGGGAACCGGTTGTCTTACCCTTTGGGGAACTACAGTTTCACTTTTGTTTGCCGCCTCGTTCTTCCCCTCTTTCGCTGGTTCCCCCCCCTTCGCCTGTCCCCCCCGCGGCCCCGCTTCTTTTCCCCCGCCCTCTTGTCCCTGCCCCCGCTTTCTCCTTCCGCCTTCCGCCCTTCCCTTCCTGCCCTCCTTTTCCCCTCCCCCCTCGTGGCTTTGTTCTTCCCTTTTTTCCCTTCCCCCTTCTTTTTTTCTTTTCCCCTTGCCCCCCCTCCCCTTCTTTTCTGCCCGCTTTTCCCCCCTCTTTCTCCCCGCCCCTGTTCTTGCTCCTGTTTGGTTTCCTTTTCCCGCTGGTTTCCTTCTTGCCCTCCCTCGTTTCTTTCCCGCTCCTCTTGTTTTTTCTTTTTCCTTTCCCCCGTTCCTCTCCCCCGCGCGCTCTTCGCCCCCTCTCGCTTTTGGTCCTTTCTTTTCGCCCTTGCCCTGTCTTGTCGTCGCGTCCCCTCCGCGGCCGCCTCCCCTGCCTCCGCCCCCCTCTCCCCCCTTTGTTGTTGTTCCCTTCGTTGGTTTTCCCGCCTGTTTTCCGCGGCCCCCTGCTTTCCCCCCCCTCCTTGTTCCCCCCGCTTCCCTGCTTGTCTTGCCCCCCGTGCTTTTCGTCCCCGTCCGGGGCCCCCCCCCGCCTTTTTTTCTCCCCCCCCCTCCCCCTCCCCCCCTGTCCCCCCGCTCCTTTTCGGTTCCGTTTCCCCCGCTCCCCTCCCCGTCGGTTCCCTTGTCCCCTCCCCCCTTCTGTCTCCCTTCTCCTCCCCCTTGTTGCCCCTCTTCTTTCTCCGGTTTCCCCGTTCGTTTGCCCCCCCTCTTCTCTTCCCTGCCGTTCGCCCTTGCTCCCTTCTTTTTTGTGGCCTTGTCTTCCGCTTTCCCTTCCGCTTTTCCCTTTCCTGTTTTTTGCTGTGGGCTCCTTTTTCTTCCTCTCCTCCTCTCCTTTTTTCCTTCTTTCTCCTCTCCTTCCCCCTCCCCGGCCCGTTTTCTCTTTTTTTCTTCCTTCCCCTTTCTCTTTTCCTCCTCCTTTCCCCCCTCTCCCTGTGCCTTCCCCGTCCCCTGTTTTTCTTGTCCCCCCTTGTCCCGCTTGCTTTGGCGTTTCGTCCCCTCGGCGTTCGTCTTCCCTTCCCGGTTTCCTCCGGGCCCCCGTCTTTCCCCGTCGGTGCCCTCCCCTCGTTCCGTCTCTGGTTCTCCTCTTTCTCTCCTCCTTCCCCTGTCGCCTTTCTTGCTCCTTCGGTTTCTGCTTCCCCCGCCCCTCCCGTGTTTCTCCTTTCGCCCCCTTCCCCCCTTGCTCCCCTGTGTTTCCTTCCCTTCCCTTCCGTTCGTCCCCTTTGCGTTTCCTTCCCCTCGGGGCCCCGGCCCCCCCTGCTTCCCCTCTGGGCCCCCGGCCCCCCTGCTTCGTCCCCTTCTGGGGCCTGTGTCGTCCCCTTTGGGGCCCCGCCGGTGCTTCCCCGCCGGGGCCCGCGCCGCCCTTTGTTGTCGTCCCCTGTCCCCCGCGGGGCCGGGGCCCCGGCGGGGCCGCTTTGTTCTTCTCCTGTTCTGTGCTTCCTCTTCGCTTTTGCTCTCGTCGCCCCTTTTTCCCTGTCTTCGTTCCCCCCTTTTTTGTTTGTGCCCTTTTTTCTTTTTTTCTGCCTCCCCTTCCCCCCTTCCTTCGTTCTGCTCGCCCCCCCCTCCCCCCCCCCCCCCTCCCCGGCTCTTCCCTCTTGTCCCCCCCGCCGTGGTCTTTGTCTTCGTGTCTCTCCCGTCCCCCCTCCCCCCCGCCCTCCGCTCTTCGTCCCGTCGCTCGGGTTCGTTTCCCCCCCGGTTTTGCCGTCCCTGCTTCTCTCCCTGGTCTTGGTCCTCCTTTCCCCGCCCCTGCTGTTGTTTTCGTCCGTGGTGGCCGCGTCCCCGCTTTCCCCGGTGTCCGTTCTCCTCTTGTCCGTGGTCGTTTCGCTCCCGCGGGTGTCCCCCCCGTGTGCCCCGTCGTTCCCCTCTGGTGTTCCCCTGGTCTCCCCCCCGCCGCTCCCCCCGCGGGTCCCCCTCCCTTCTTCTCCCCCGGTTCCGCCTTCTTCTCCTCGTTCTTTTTCCCCTCGCGTTTTCCTCTCCCTCCCCCCCTCTCCCCGCCTCCCGTCTTTTCTTTCTTTTGTTTCCCCTCACTGTTCTCGCGTTGTTTGTCCCGTCGCTCTTCCCCTCCTTCCCTGTCCTCTCTCCCCTGCCTCTCCCCGCCCGTTCGTCCTTTCTCCCTCGTTCTCCCCTTCTTTTCCCCTTCTCCCCTCTCGCCCCCCCTCCCCTCCCTCCCCCTCCGCGTTCGTGCCTCCTCCTTCTTCTTCCTCCCTTCTCCCCCTCTCCGTTCGTTTTCCGCTGTCCCTCCCCCTCTGTCTTTGTCTCTCTCCCCCTCGTTTGTCCTTCTCCTCCTTCCCCGTCGTTCTCCCCTTCCCTCCCCCCCCTCCCCGGCCTGTCCTTCCCTTCCCTTCCTGTTCGGGTGTGGCGGGCCTGGGGGGGGCCCGCCTGCCTCTGCTTCCTCGTGCTTTTGCCCTCCCGTTTTCTCTTCTTCCCGTCGTCTCCTCTTGTTCTCTTCCCCCTCGTTTCTTTCTTTTGCCCCCTTTTTTCCCGCCTCCCCCTCCCTCTCCTCCTCCCCCTTTTCTTTTCCTTCTCTCCGCCCCCCCCGTTCCCGTTTCCCTCCCCTCCGTCCCCCCCCTGCCTTTGGGCCCCCCCCTTCCCCTTCCTCTGCGTGCTTCTCTTGCCCCCCCCCCTGGGCCGTCTTGTTCCCCTTCTTGGTCCTGTTTTCGCTCTTGTCTTTGCTCCCGGCCCCGTCCCCCCTCTTTCTCCTGCTCTTCCGCTTCGCGCTCCCCTGCCGCCGGGCCCGCCCTGGCCGTCCCTTGTGCCGTTCCCCCGCTTCTTGGTGCTCCCTCTGTCCGTGCCGTTTCCCTGCCCCCTCCTGCCGGTTTCCTGCGTGGTCTGGCCGTTGTCGCCCCTGGGCCCCCCCTCCGTGTTCCTGTGGGTCCCGTTCCTTTCGGCCGTCTTTTTCCCGTTCTTGGTGCCCCTGTCGCTCCTCTGGGTCCTGTTCCCGTTGCCGCCCCTTTCCCCCTTCCCCGTCCTGCTCCTGCTTTTGTTGCCTTCGCTCCCCGTTTCTCTCTTTTTGCCCCCGGTCTTCCCGTCGTCGCCCTTTTCGCTCCGTCTCGTCGTGGTGGTCCCCTTGGTCTTTTTGGTGGTGCTGGTGTCGGTCCCCCTGTCTTCCTTCTGGCCTTCCTTCCCCCCTTGCTCCCGCTCCTGGTGGTGTCTCGGTTTTTGCGGGTGTTGGCGCCCGCCCCCGTGCCGGTCCTGCCCTTTCTCCCGCCCTGCCCGCCTCTGGTGTTCTTGTTGCCCCCCTTTCTCCGCTTCCCCGTCGCCCTTGTCTCTGGCCCCCTGCCTGCGCCGCCTGGTGCTCGTCTGCGTGTTGCTTTCCCCGCTTTCCCCTGGCCGCCTCTTTCCGTGCTGTCCCTCCCCCGCCGTCTTCTTCTTTCTTGCTCCTCTTTTCCGTTTTGTCCCCGCTGGTGCTGCCGTCTCTGCTCTTTTCGGTCGTCTGCCTTCTGCTGTCGGTTCTCCCCCCCCCTTGCTCCCGCCCTGGGTGGTCTTCCCGCCCGCCTTCCTTCCCCTCCCGCTGGTTCTCTTCCTTCCCTTCCCGCGGTTTCTGTTCCCGCCGCTGCCCTTCCCGCCCCTGCGCCTGCTCCCCCTTTTGCTCCCTTCGCTGCTCCGCCCGTCCTTTCTCGTCCTTTCGCCGCTCCCGGTCTTTCTCCCGCTGTCGCCCCCTTCGCCTCCCCCTCCCCCCTGTTCCCCCCCTGGCTTGTCGGTGCCCCCCTTCCGCCTCTGCTCCCCGTGTTCCCCCCCCTTCCCCCGTTCTCCCGCCTTCCCCGCTCTTCTTGCCCTTTTCGGTTTCGCTGCCTTCTCCGCCGCCGCTCGCTTCCTTGTTTCTCGTGCTCGTCCCCTTGCCCGTTTCTTCTCCCCGCCTTTCTTTGTTGCCGCCGTCTTCCCCGGCTCCCCCGGTCCGTCTGTTTCTCTTGCGGCCCCTCTTGCCGGTTTTGGCCCCCTTTTTGCTGGCGCCTTCGCCGCTTTCCCTGCCCCTCTTTCTCCTTCGTTGGTCCCCTTCCTGCCGCTTTCCGTCCCGCGGCTTCTTTCCCCTCCTTTTTTTTTCTCGCCTGGTGTCTCCTGCTCCTTTGTCCCCCTTGTCCCTTCTTCCCCTGTTGCTTCCCCGGCGGGCCCCCTGCCCCCCCCCTCTGCGGCCGCCCTGGGCCGTTCCCTCGTCCCTGTGTCCTTTCGTCCCCCCCGGGGGTCTCCTTCCCCTCCGGGGCCTCGCTGCCGCCGCGGCGCGTGCCGGGCCTTGCGCCGCCGCCCCCGGGCCCCGCTCCGTTCTTCCCCCCCCCGGCCCCGTCCCGGCCCCCTTTCCCCTCTCCGTCCGCCCCGGGTCCGTGTTTTCGTTTCTTTTCGGGCCCGCCTTGCGTCGTCCCTTTCCCCTCCGTCGCTCCCCCCGCCTTGCTCCGTTTCCCGTGCCGCCCTGCCCGCGCCCGCCCTGCCTTCTCTTTCTTTCCCCCCCTCCCGGCTTTTTTGCTTTCCCCCTTCTCTGTCTCCCTTTTTTCGTGCCCCCTTCTGCCCGTTTGCGCCCCTGCCCCCCTTTTAGTTATTTTATTTTTAATTTTTTTTCTCATGATTTTTGATTTTATTTGTTGTCTTCCCCTTTAGGGAATTATGATTGACTCTCTCACGACTCTGTCCTTTTCTCCTTTGTATAATCACCGTTTGTTTTCTCACTGCTTCTCCTTGTTGTGCCTTTTAGTTCATCCCCGCGGGGCCCCGCCGCTGCCCCCTTGTTTGTCCTTCCCTCCCCGCCCGTCTTGTCATCGTCTCATACCCTTTGGGTTTGTCCCCCCGGAAGCGAACTCACTCCTCTCGTCCATTTAAGGGAACTGTGTACTTCTTCCCTTTTGTTACCCTCTCCGCGGCCGCCCGGCTTTCCCCGGCGGGCCCGCCGTTCCTCCCCTTCTGGTTGCTTTCCCCCCCTGGGGCCCCCGGGCTCCCCTCCCGGCTTTCTCCTTGTTCCGTCTTCCCCTTCGGGGCCGCCGGGCCTGGGGCCGCCGTTCCCTTGCCTGCGCCGCTTCCCCTCCGTTTCCCGATAAGGGGACGAACGTGTTCCCCTCCGTGGAAAGCTGTCGTCTCCCTTGTCCCCCTCGGGGCGGCGGGCCTGGGCGCCCTCCCGGGGCTCGCCCGCTTTGTTCGGCGCCGCCCCGCCTGCCCGGGGCCGCCCTCCCTGTTCTTGCGGCCCCGTTTTTCTTTTTCTCTCCTCCCCTCTTTTTTCTGTTCTTCTTTCTCCTGTTCCTTCCTCCCTGCCTTCCGCTTCTCTTTTTCCTCCTTTCTTCTGTCCCGTTCTTTCGGGCCTCGTTTGCGCGTCCTTCGTCGTCTTGGTCCCTTGCGCGGCTTTCCTCGTCCCCCCCTTTCCGTCGTCTTTTTCGCGGTTTTGGCCGTTCCCCGGTCCCGTCCTTCCCCCCGGTCCCCCTGGTTTCCCCCCCTTTTCCCGCCCCGCCCGTCCGCTTCTTCGGCCTCTGCTTCTTTCCTTCGTTTCCCCGTCCCCCCCGTTTCCGTTTTCCTTCTGGGCTTCCCGCCCGTCCCCTGGTCCCTTCTGTCCGTCCCGCCCCCCCCTTCCCGCCTCCCCCGGTCCCGTCTTCTTCCCGTTTTTCGCCCTGCGTTTCGCTCCTCTTGTCTTTCGTTTCCCTCTGGCCCCTCCCCTTCCCGCTGCCCGTCCCCTTCTTCGTCCTGGCCCTCTTCGTGTCCCTCCTCCCCCCGTCCCTCTTCCTCGTTCTCTGTGTCCCCCCCCGCTGTTCTTTCGGTCGCTCTGCCCCCCCCTTCCTTCCCCCTCGTCCCTCCCCCTTTCGCCGCCTCTTCTCGTCGTCTGCGTTTTTCTCCCCCCGTTTCGCCCCCCCGTTCCCTTTTGTTCTCTTCCCCTTCCCGGCTTCGGTCTTCCCCGTGTTCGTGCCGCCGTTGCCCTTCTTCCCCCGGCCCTGTCCGCGTCCTCCTCCCCGTGTCCCCCCCCTCCTTCTCTTTGTCGTGCCCGTGCTCCTGTTTCTTTCCCCCCCCCCCCGGTCTCCCCCCGTTTTTTTCCCCCCTCTTTCCCCCCGTCTGGCGCGTCGTCGGCCCTTTGTCGCTTTGTCCCTTTCGTTCCCTTTTGGGGTTCTTCCCCGTCGGGGCCGTCGGGCCCCCCTTGTGTTGTCCCTTGTTTTCGTCTCGTCCCCTCCGGTTCCGCCTGTCCCCCGTGCTTGTCGTCCCCTCTGTTTCTCCCTTGTCCCCTCCGGTTCCCCCCCGGGGCCCCGGGCGCCGCCCCCTTGTCTTCCCCTCCGGGGCCCCCTGTCTTCCCCGGCGGGGCCCCCCTTTGTTTCTCCCTTGTCCCCTCCGGTTCCCCCCGGGGCCCCGGGCGCCGCCCCGGCGGGGCCGGGGCCCCCCTTCGTCCCTGTCCCTGTCCGGGCCTCGTTCCCCTGTCTTCCCCTCCGGGCCCCCCTTTGTTTCTCCCTTGTCCCCTCCGGTTCCCCCCCGGGCCCCGGGCGCCGCCCCGGCGGGGCCGGGGCCCCCCTTCGTCCTGTCCCTGTCCGGGCCTCGTTCCCCTGTCTTCCCCTCCGGGCCCCCCTTTGTTTCTCCCTTGTCCCCTCCGGTTCCCCCCCGGGGCCCCGGGCGCCGCCCCGGCGGGGCCGGGGCCGCCCTGCGGGGCCCGCCTTCCCCTTTCGTCCCCCCGGGCCGTCCTTTCCTTCGTTCCCCTTTGGGCCTCCTTTCCGTCCCCGGCGGGGCCGGGGCCCTCTTCCCTTCCCGGGCCTGTGTCCCCTCCGGGCCCCCGGGCCGCCCCCGTTCCCCTCCGGGGCCGCCGCCGCGCCGCCGCCGTGGGGCCGCGGCCCTGTTCCCTCCCCGGGCCGCGGCGCGTGCGTTCTTCCTCTTTTTCTCGTTTGTCCCCTTCGGGCCCGTCGCCCTTCCCCTTCGGGCCCGTCGCCCTTCCCCTTCGGGCCCGTCGCCCTTCCCCTTCGGGCCCGTCGCCCTTCCCCTTCGGGCCCGTCGCCCTTCCCCTTCGGGCCCGTCGCCCTTCCCCTTCGGGGCCCGTCGCCCTTCCCCTTCGGGCCCGTCGCCCTTCCCCTTCGGGCCCGTCGCCCTTCCCCTTCGGGGCCCGTCGCCCTTCCCCTTCGGGGCCCGTCGCCCTTCCCCTTCGGGCCCGTCGCCCTTCCCCTTCGGGGCCCGTCGCCCTTCCCCTTCGGGCCCGTCGCCCTTCCCCTTCGGGCCCGTCGCCCTTCCCCTTCGGGCCCCCCTCCGTCGCCCTCTTCTCCCCCCCTCTCCCCCCCCTTGCCCCCTTTTTCTTTTTCCTGTCTCCTCTCCGCGGGGCTGTGTCCCCCCCTCCCCTCCCTCCGTGGGTCCCTTCCTCCTCCTCCTCCTCCTCCTCCTCCTCCTCCTCCTTTTTTTCCCTTTTTTTCCCCCGCCCTCCGTCCCCTTCGGGCCGCCCGCGCTCGCGCTGTTCGTTGTCCCCTTCCCTGCGTCCCCTCCGTGTTTCCCCTTCCTTGTCGTCTCTTCCCCTCCGGGGCCCCCCTTCCCTCCCCCCGGGGCCGTCCTTCTTCCCCTCTGTTTCTCCCTTGTCTTCCCCGGCGGGGCCCCCCTCTGTTTCTCCCTTGTCTTCCCCGGCGGGGCCCCCCTCTGTTTCTCCCTTGTCTTCCCCGGCGGGGCCCCCCTCTGTTTCTCCCTTGTCTTCCCCGGCGGGCCCCCCTCTGTTTCTCCCTTGTCTTCCCCGGCGGGCCCCCCTCTGTTTCTCCCTTGTCCCCTCCGGTTCCCCCCCGGGGCCCCGGGCGCCGCCCTCCGGGGCCGGGCGCCGCCCCCCTTGTCTTCCCCTCCGGGCCCCCCTGTCTTCCCCTCCGGGCCCCCCTTTGTTTCTCCCTCCCGGGCGCCGCCCCGGCGGGGCCGGGGCCCCGTCGTTCGTCTCCCTTGTCCCCTTTGGGGCCCCGTCGGGGCCCCGGGCGCCCCCGCGGGCCTGCTTCCCCTTCCCCTCCGGTTCGTCTCCCTTGTCCCCTTTGGGGCCCCGTCGGGGCCCCGGGCGCCCCCCCGGGTTCCCCGCGGGGCCGCCCGGGGGCCCGCCTTGGTCCCTGTCCGGGCCCCGGGTGGTTCCCTGTCCGGGCCCCGCCGGGCGCCCCCCCGGGGCCGCCGGGGCCCTCTCCCCCCTCTCCCTTTGCCCCCCCCCCTCCCCCGTTCCCTTCCCCCCCTGGGCCTGTGTTGTTTTTTTCGCTTGTCCCCTTCGGGCCCCCGTCGCTCCCTTCTCTCCCCTTCCGGGCTCGCCTGCCCCTTTCCCGCGTCTCCCTGGCGCGTTTGCTCCTGGCTCCGGCCGCCCGCTGGCGGCCTGCTTCCCCCCTGCCCGTCGCCCGCGCCTTCCCTTTTTCCTGTGTCGTGGCGCCCGGGTGCGTCCCGCGTCCGCCCCTCCCTCTCGGCGGGGCTCCCCTTGGGCCCCTGTTGCTCCTCCCCCCTCCCCGCTGCGGCGTGCCCGGTGTCCCCCCGCCGCTCGCGGGGCTTGCGTCTGCTTCGCTCGTTGGCGGGGGTCCTGGCCTCCCCCGGCCCCGCTCCGTCGCTGGTCTGCGCGGCTGCTCCGCCCCCCTGGGCCTGCGCCCCGGCCCCGCCTCCTCCGGGCGGCCGCCGTGCGGCCTTTTTCGCCCTGGGCGCCCGCCTGCCGCCGCCCTGCCGCGTGCCGGCCGCCGGCCTGTGGGTCGTCCCCTGCTTTTCTTCGCGCCGCCGTTCTGCCGGTCTCTGCGGCCTCCGCCCCGGCTCCCCCTGTGCCCGCCGCCGCGGTCCTCCCGGGGGTGCCCGCGTTGTCCGGCCTGCTTGGGCGTCCCGCGTCTGTCGGTGGCTCGTCCCGTCTCCTGTCCCCTCCCCGGGCTCCCCCTTGGCTCGGCCTTCGCGCCCTCCCGCGCTTGCGTCCGGTCGCGGCCGCGGGCCCTCCCCGTGGCGCGGTGCCCTGCGTCGCGCTTTGGCCGCCCCCCCGCGGCGCCGGCGCTCTGCTGGGCCGCCCCTGCCCCTGCGCGCCGCCCGCTGGGGCGCGCCTCGGCTTCGCTCCCCTCGTCGTCCCCGCCGTCCCCTCTGGCGCCTCCGTGCTGCCGCCCGCCGTGCTGTCGCTCCCGCGTTCCGTCTCCCGCCTGGGGCGTCTGCTCGCCCGCGTGCCCCTCCCCGGCCTTGCCGGGGCCCCGCCCCCGCGGTGGCTTCTGTGGCTTCCTTCGCTGCCCCGCGCCGCCCCTTCCCCGGGTTTGCCCTGTCCCGCCCTTCCCCGCCCTGGGCGGGTGCCCTCCCGGGCGCTTGCGCCCCGGTGGTGCCTGGCTGTCGTCCGCTCGTGCCGTGCGGTGTCTCGTTCCGTCTCCTCCCGCGCGCCCCCTCGTCTTTCGTTGCCCTTTGGTTCTCTCCCGCGCCTGCCCGTGTCCGCTGGCGGCCGGTGCGGCTGCCGTCCCGTCCGCCTGCCCCTTCCCCCCTGGGCTTCCCCCGTCCTCCCCTGGTTGGGCCCCTCCGCCGCGCTCTCGTGCGCGCTCGCGGCTCTGTTCCCCCCCCCTCCGTTCGGCTTGTCGGCTGCCCCTCGCCTCCCTGCCGCCGGCCTCTCTCGTCCTCGCCCGTCCGCTCTCTGGCGGTGCCTCCGTTCCCGGGTCTTGTCCCCCCGCCCGTCCCCGGCCGCCCCTTCCCTCCCCTTTCCGCCGTGCGCTGCCCCTGCTTTGCCGGCCGGGCGCTCCCCCCGTGGGGTTCGTCCTTGCTCTGCCGTCGTCCCCCGGTCGGGCTCCTGCCGGTGGCCCTGGCTCCCCTCCTTCCTTTCCTCCCTTTTGTGTCTTCCCCTTGCTCTTGCGTCCCCGTCGGGGCCGCCCTCTGTTCGGGTCCCTTCGCTCGTCCCCCTCTGGGGCCCTCTTCCCTTCCCGGGCCCCCGCCTTCCTTCCCCTTTGGGGCCCCCTTCCGCCGCCGGGCTGGGGCCCGTCGCTCGTCCCCTTCGGGCCCGCGCTCCTCTCGTCCCTGGGTTCCCGCCCCCGTTCCTCTTTTTCTGCCTCCCCTTCGGTCCTTCGTCCCCTTGTCGTCCCCTTTGGGGCCCCGTCGGTGCTTCCCCTTCGGGGGCCCGCTGTCTTCCCCGGCGGGGCCCCCCTTTGTTTCTCCCTTGTCCCTCCGGTTCCCCCCCGGGGCCCCGGGCGCCGCCCCGGCGGGCCGCCGGGGCCCCGTCGGGGCCGGGGCCGCCCTCTGTTGTCTTCCCCTCCGGGGCCCTCTTCCCTTCCCGGGCCCGCGCCGCCTGTGTTCCCCTTCGGTTCGTCTCCCTTTCGGGCGCCCCCCGGGGCCCCCGTCGTCCCCTTTGTTTCTCCCTCCCGGGCGCCGCGCCGCCGGGGCCCTCCGTTTTCCCTTCCCGGGCCCCCTGCTTGTCTTCCCCTCCGGGGCCCCCCTGTCTTCCCCTCCGGGGCCCCCTTTGTTTCTCCCTTGTCCCCGTCGGGGCCGGGCGCCGCCCCGGCGGGGCCGGGGCCCCGTCGTTCGTCTCCCTTCCCCTCCGGGCCCCGGGCGCCCCGCGGGGCCGCCTGCCTTCCCCTTTGGGGCCTCCCTCCCGTCCCCGGCGGGCCGGGCCCTCCCCGGGCCCGCCGCCGGGCCCCCTCCGGGGCCGCCCGGCCGCGCCCCGCTTGCTCCCCTCTTCCTCCGGCGCCTTGCCCGTTTTTTCTCGCTTTGTTCTCCCCTCCCCCTCCCTCCGCCCCCCCTCGGTCCTCCCTCGCCTCTGTCTCCGCGTCCCCCCCCTCTGTCGCCCCGCTCCTTCGGGGCCGGGCCCCCCCTCGTCGTTGTTGGTCCCCTTCGGGGCCGCCCCCCCTCCGCTTTGCCCGCCCCGTGTTGGGCTCTTCGCTCCGTTGGTTCGCGCGCCGCTTTGCTCCGGCGGCCGTCCCCCGTTCCCCTCTTTTCTCGCCCCCCCGTGCCTCCCCCCGGGGCTCTCGCTCCGTTGGTCGCGCGCTGCCTTTGCCCGGCCGCTGTCCGCGTTCGCCTCCGCTTCTCTCCCCCCCTGTCCCTCTCTCCCTTGCTTTTCCGCGCGCCTTTTTCTTTTCGGCGCCCCGCGCCGTGCCCGCCCCCCTTCGTCCCCTCCGGTTTCCCTTTCGGGCCTGTCATTTGTCCCTTTTCGTTCCCCTTCTTCCCCTCCGGTTCGTCTCCCTTGTCCCCTTTGGGCCCCGTCGGGGCCCCGGGCGCCCCCCGGGGTTCCCCTCCGGGCCGCCCGCGGTCCCCCTCCGGGGCCGCCCCTCCGGTTCCCCCCGGGGCCGCCCCGGGCCGCCACCGGCGTTCGTTCTTGCTCTTTTTGTGCCTTCCGGTCCCCTGCCCTCCGGCGTCACGGTGGCGCCCTCGGCCCTCCGCGCCGCCGCCGGGCGCCGCTCCCGGCGCTCCGCTTCGGGGCGCTGGCCCCCCGCTTCGCTCCGCCGCTTCCCGCCTCGGGCCCCTCCTCGCCCTCCCTCTCTCCTTCCTCGTTCGGTCCGCGGCCCCCCCGTGCCCTGCCCCCTCTCCGTCGCTGGCGGCCCCGCACGCCACCCGCGCTTCCCGTACGTCGCGGCGCGCGCCCTGGGCCCCGCCTCCCCCTACCGCCGCCCGGTGTCGGGGTCGTGGGCGGCCCCCTTCTTTCTTCTTTTTTCCTCCGCCCCGCTGCCTCCTGCCCCCTCGCTGGTGCCCGTCCCGTCGTCCCCCGCCACCTTCTCTTTTTGTCTCCTGTCCCTCCTCCCCTCTGGGCCGCCCGTTTTCCCCGTTGGGGCCTTCGTTCTTCCCTTCCCCGGGCCCTCCGTCCCCCGCGGGGCCGCGTTCCCCTGTGCCCATCTGTGCCCTCTGTCCTACTCCCCCGTCGCCTGGGGCCCGTGCCCTCCCGTGTGCCTCCGCGCGGCCCCCTCGTCCGGCTCCATCCTCCTGCGTGCCCGCTCGTGCCCTCGTCCCGTCCGGGCCCGGTGCCCCGCCCCCTGTTGGGGCGTGCCCTCGCCCCTGCCCCCGTCTGCTGCCCCGCCGTGGCGCCACGTCTGCTTGTGCCCGCGTGCCTGTTGCCGCCTGCGCCGGCGCCTTCTCGGCCGTGGCTGGGTTCCGGCGTCCCCTCCGGCGCCCCCGCGCCCGCGCGTCTGCCTCGGGCCTTGTGTGGTCCCTTCTTCTGGCCCCGCCCCGGGTGCTCTCTTCCTGCCCCGGCTGCCGCTTGGGTCCCCCCCCGTGGCGGTCCGCCCCGCCCGCTGTTGCCCCCTCGGCGGCTGCGTTGCGCCTCGCGGCGCCCTTCCCCTCGCCCTCGGCGCTCGCTGGCTCTCCCCGCCCTGCGTTGCGGCGCCGCGGTCCCGCTGCCCTCTCTTGGGGTCCCGCTCCTGTTTCGCTGCGGGCTGCGCCGTGGTCCCCGTCGTGGCCCCTCCGCCTCCCCGCTCTGTCTTCCGTGCCCCCGTGCGCCCGTGGGGGCTCCGCTTCCTTGTCCCGCGGGCCCCCGCCCCGCTCCCCCGCTCCGGCCCCTCCCTGGTCCCTCCGTGGCCCCGGCTGTGCGCCTGCTGCCCCCCGGCGGTTTGCTTCGCCGCCGCCCCCCTTCCCCGCGTGCGTCCTCGCTCCCTGGTCCCGCGTTCTTGCGCCGCTCCTGGCCGGGCCTCCGTGCCCTGCCGCCGCTGTGGTCTCCTTTCTTTCGCGTCCCTTCTCGGTCGGGGCGCGTTCCGCTCTCGGGTGCCGTTTTCCCGTCCGTGGGGCTGGCCGCCGCGGCCGCGCGCCTGTCGGCTTGCGTCCCGCCCCCCTTGGTGCGCCTCCCCTGCCCCGCCCCCTCCGGTTCCTCCCCTCGGTTCGTCCCTGGGGGGTTCGTCCGGCCCTCCGCCCCGGCCCCCGGCGTCGTCGCTGGCCCCCCGGTTTCCTCTTCCTGTCCGCCTTCCCTTCTGCTCTGCGGGCCGCCGGCGGCTCCCCTCGCCCT
>BDSI01000221.1:0-97500 GCA_003117195.1 Eudorina sp. 2006-703-Eu-15
CCTGCTGCTGCTGCCCCTGCTGCTGCCCCCTGCCTGCCCCCCTGCTGCTGCTGCCCCTGCTGCTGCTGCCCCTGCTGCTGCTGCCCCTGCTGCTGCTGCGAACGGCCCATCATCTCCTCCCAACCGCCGGTCCAACCGCCTTTTTGGTTCCCCTCCTTCGGTGCACTTAACCGTCAACCACCCAACCGCCCAACTACCCTTCAACTCACCCCCCCTCCTTGCGGCCCGTCTTGAGCTTGACCGCCAGGCCCCGGTTGCGGGCCTCCAGCTCCTTACAAGACCGCTTTAGGTCAGCGAGCTCTCGGCTGTACTCGTTCTTACTGGAGAGCAACTGCTGGTAGCGTGCCTACAGTGCGACAGGGAGCAAGAATATGTACGTGTGTTAGAAAAGGAACTCGCCCGTGTACGGGTTGTATGTGTTTTGATGTCGTACAGCCGGGCGGTACGGCCTGGCTCGGATGGGCGCGAAGAGGGAGGAGGTAAGGGAGGAGGAGGTGAGGGAGGAGGAGGTGAGGGAGGAGGTGAGGGAGGAGGTGAGGGAGGAGGAGGGGAGGGCGGAGGAGGGGAGGGAGGAGGAGGGGAGGGCGGAGGAGGCAGAGGAACGGGGAAAGGGCAGTGGAGGTGGTGGTGGCGGTGGTACGGCCCAGCGGGGGGGGGGGGTGCGGCGGCGGAATGGATGCAGAGGTGGATTGGGGTGAGGCCGCGGCGGCCAAGGGGCGGCGAGGACGGGGGGCAGGGGATACACTGTCGGACCGTCCTGACGAACAAGATGCGGCTAACAGCGCCGCGTACAAGGACGCGGCATTCGATCCCATAGCATGCACCTTCCCACGGCATGACAAACTTCATCGGCTGCCCATGGTGACGCCCTAAACACATGAATATATATATATGTGTGTGTGTGTGTGTTTACACGTAACACATTCCCGAATGATCATGTCCCCCCAATCAGGCTTCAGGCATGGCGGTGCGCAAGACGCGGAGATTCACGATCACAGCACCGGGAGCCTCCGGGTCCCCCACGTCCATGCCCATGCCCATCTCGGGGTCAGCGGGCGGACGAGGGCTGCGTCCAGGCTCCAGGGATGGACGCGGAGCATGTGTGTTGCGGATGTGGCATCCGCGGACATCCGCAAACCCTAGAGGAACGGCACAAGTAGTACGCGCGTAGGTAGCCGCACACAGCGCCGCCACCGCGGCAGAGGCCCGCTTCCGCCGCCGCCGCGGGGCAGCGCACAGGTTCCGCCGCCGCCGCCGCCACGCCCGGCCCCACACAGCCAGCCGGATATCCGCGATGCGCGCCGCGGACGACGAGTACCGCTCGCGCCGCCGCTCGCGCCGCCGCTGCCGGCGCCGCCGCCACTCCCCGGAGACCTACGACTTGTCATCCTCTCCCGCCTCTCACAGCCCGACGGACGGACGGACGGGCGCTCGGGAACAAGGCTGGGCGTCGCGGGGCTAGAGTTGGGCCTGTGACCCCCTTGGGGCGCGGACCCTCCCTGCCCACCCAGGCAAGAGACTGGCGACCCGCGGACTCTGCGGACAGATCGCCGCCGCCTTGTTCCGTACATATACACACACACACACACACACACACACACACACACACAAACCATAGCCCCATCATGGAGCGCCCGACTGCATACCCGGACCCAACAAGGCCTGACGCGTGCGAGACGCCCCGCTGGGGCTCAGCTGGGCGGGCAGGCCTGCCGGAGGGTGCAACCTTAGCTAGTACGATTAGGTTGGGACGCGAGACCAGGCTAGTTTTACCGCACCGGGCAGGGGCGCGCCTCCGAATTGCTGAGGAACGCGCCCTGGGTGCTGCAAGGACTTGAGGAGGTTGATCAGCGGACTGCGAGGCGCAGACCGCCCGGGATGGGCTTCCGCCCAATCCCTTGAGGGGGCACAGCTGTCACCGATCCTCAGGGATCGGGCGCGCGCCCTTGGTTGAGAGCGAGGGGACAGAGGCCCCTTACGCCCCTCTCCCCCGAATCCGGGGGAGAGTGCTTCGGCGGTCTCCCGAATGGGGCGGGTTAGCGCCCCCGGCCAGCGTCGGCCCGGCAGATATGTAACGATTCACACACACACACACACACACACACACACACACACACACACACACACACACACACACACACACACACACACACACTCGCGCGCCCTTTCCCGCAGCCAACCCGTTTGTCATCCATCGGCGACACATCCGCCTGACCACCCCCCCCCTGTACTACGACCGCGCTCCCTCGGGTTCGGGTTCGTCGCACCTTGAGGCCCTCCAGAATGAGTTTCTGTTTGAGCTTGGACCGGGCGGCCGAGATGCGGTTGGCCAGGATGCGGCGCGCCTTGCGCGGGTCGATGGAGGGGTCCAGCCGGGGGTCCTCCGCCGGGGCGCGGCCGCCCTTGCCCTTGCGCTGCACCTTCTCCAGCAGAGCGGACACCGTCTGAGGCTCCAGGTCGCCTGCCGGGTGTGTGTGTGTGTGTGTGTGTGTGAGGGTATAGGTGTGAGGGTATAGGTGTGAGGTTATGTGTGTTGGTTTTCTGCCGGGGTGTGAGGTTATGCGTGTGTGTGTGTGTTACTTAGGCAGGCAGAACAGGAGTGCGTGACATGCGAGGGGCCGAGTAGCGCCCCAGAAGTTGCCCGTATGCGTGAGGTTATAGGGTTTGTGTGTGCGCGGGGGGGAGCGGGGAGGTGAGGGGGGGAGGATGGGAGGGGTGAGGGTGTACGGCGAGTTGAAAGGGAAAGGGACGGGGCGTGCATGAGAGCGGGTGAGGTCAGGGGTCAAAGGGGGTTGGCGGATGGGGAGACCAGCGGGCCCCCCACTCACCCAGGCCCAGCGGTACGGCGGTACGGAACCCACCTAGGACATCCAAATCCGCGACCGTGTCCACGGACTGCGACAGCAGCTGCTCCAGGGTGGGCCGGGCGCCTGCGGGGTGGGGAGTCGGCGGGCGGGGGACGCGGGCGGGAGGCGGGGGAGGTGGCCACCAAACATGTGCAAGTGTGAGCGGCGGGGTGGGGCGGGGCGCCCCTGGCGCGGCGCCTGTGCCCCTGCAGATGGGGATGAGGATGTAGACACATCGCCTCGCAGCCGTGTGGACATGTGTTAGCAGCCGTCACCGCCAACAAGCGCCGTACCAACCGCTACAACGAATATGCCGTACCCAATGGACAAGCGCATACAGTTCGCGATTACGACAGGGCGACCACCTACCGAGCTGGAGCTCATCACCCGAAGCCGCTGAAGCCGCGCCCGCGGCGGCGGCGGCGGCGGCTGCAGCGGCGGCGGCGGCCGCGGCGGCGGCGCTGGCGCTGGCGGCGCCGCCAGCCCCGACGCCGGTCGACTCCCGACGGTGCGCGCCGCCGGCCCTGCCCTTAATCCGTCGTACGGCAATCTTCCGACGGGGCCGGCGCTGGTGCGCCTCGCCGTCGTCGGTCGTACGGCGGAGGCCGCCGCCGCCGGTGCCGTTGCCAGGCACCCAGGAGTCCTCGCCGGCGCCTTCCGCGTCGGCGTCGCCGTCGCCGTCGTCGCCGTCGTCGCCGTCGCCGTCGTCCAGCGGGTCTCCGCTGCCGCCGGCGGGACGCACCGAGCAGCCGTCGACCACCTCCCCGCCGAGGTACTCGTCGCCGTGCTCCGCGCTGCCGGCGCCGCTGTAGCCGGCGACGCCGCCGCCGGGCGCGCCGCTCAACGACCCGTGGGTCACGTGCGTCGACGGCCCGCCGCCCCGCCGCCCGCCGCCGGGCGGCATCTGCTGCATCGACTGCAGCGGCATCGCGCCGCGCATGCCGACCGCGTCGCCCATACCCATCAAGCCGGAATCCCAGGACGGCATGCCATGATGCACTGGACCATGGGTCGGATGACCCATGGGTCGGTCGCCGGGGTGCCCGAAACCCATGCTGAGATCGCCGTCACGCCCCGCGCGGCTTGCGCCCGGTAATCCCGCGGCGTCGGAGCTGTCGGTGCCGAGACCAACGGCTCCCGCGTTACCCGCCGCCGCGGCGGCGGCGGCGGCGCCGCCGCCGCGGCCGCGCCCTCCGGGCCCGCGGCGCCCGTGCCCCGCCGCCGTTTGTAGGTGCTGAGGCTGTAGTCCAGACAAGCCCATGTCATCCGGTAGATGTCCTTGCATCTGCGGCGGCGCCAAATACAACCGTCCCACGGGTCAGTGGCGACGACGACGTACATACGACATGTCGGCTTACCCACACCGTATCGGGGAGACATCGGCGAGGGGTCCCCTTCGACGCGCCACACAGCACACAAACCCGCAACCGGGGCGGCCTGCGCACGCGTGTACGGCACCCACGACATCATTGACCGCCAGTCCCCGCCGGCCGTCGCCCCGTTCATGCCCAGATCAAGGCGGCCGCGTCGTACGGGCAGCTCCCCAGCGCGCCTGCTGCGACCCGCCTTAACGACACCGACGAACAGCGCTTCCAAGCTGATTCATGTCCACCAATCACGGATCACCACAGGACCACAGCCAGCTCCTTTTCAAATTGTTGAACGGGTGGGGCTTCCAGCGCGGGTCCAACGTTTGCAAGCGTGACGCCATGAGCAACCCGGAAGTGTGACCACCGGGCTCCGAAACCCAGTAACCAACTCAACGCCCCGCCCAAATGACGATCAAGCGCCCTTACCTCGCCCGCGGCCGCTACGCGCCCGAAGCCGCCGCCGCCGCCGCCGTGCATAGGCGTCATGTGGGCTTGTCGTTGCTGCTGTTGCTGCTGCTCGTGCGAGCCCAGAGTCTGCTGCTGCTGCTGTTGCTGCTGCTGTGGCGGCGGCAGATTCGAGAGGTGGTGGTGTGGCATCGACTGCTGGCCGGCGTGCGTGTACGACATCCCGTGCTGCTGCTGCTGCTGCTGCTGCTGTTGTCGCTGCCGCTGCGAGTGCATCGAGCCGCCGCCGCCGCCGCCGCAGCCGCCACTGTGGGGCAGCGGCGGCGCGCCGCCGGCGAAGCCGTGCAGGCCCCCGCCGCTCATCGCGCCGCCGCTGCCGCCGCCGCCGCCGTGGCCGTCGTACCCCTCCGCCAGGTCGCCGATGAACCCATGGAGCTCCGCATGCAGCTGCTCGTCGTCATCCGCGTCCGCGTTCGGACTGCCCCCTAGGTGCGCCAACAGCTCAGGCAGCGGCAGCGGCAACGGCAGCTCCGCATCGACCTGCGCCATGACGTCAGCCGACGCCGCCGCCGCGGCGGCGGAGCCGCCGCCGGCGGGGTCGTACAGATCCAGGGACGGCCCGGCGCTGGCCGGATGGCCGGAATGGACGCCGCCGCCGCCGCCGCCGCCGCCGGTGCCCATCATCCGCGCGTGGGTCGTGTCGGCGCTGTAGGCCCGCCGCATGGTTTCGGAGCTGCCTGTCTGCATGGCGTCTGGCCCGTGGGGATGGTGGAGCGTGCTGCCGGTCTCATGACCGGCGAAGTGACCGAAGGCGGATGCCTGATGGTGTGGGTGGTGGTATGGCGCCGGAGGGGCATGCAGCTCGGGGCCGCCACCGCCGCCGCCACCGGCGCCGTCGTTGCCGCTGCAACCCCCGCCCAGCGGCCCCGGCGGCGGCGGCATCGATTGCGGCGTAGCGAATGGGTTCTTGCCTCCGTACTGCGTGTTGTCGTACGACGTATACGGATGGCCGTTCTGGCCGCGGAGCTCCCCAGTCGCCGGCGTCTGTGGCTCGCATTGCGACGTGCCGCCGCCGCCGCCGCCGCCGGAGCCAACGTCCATAAATCCGCTAGGGGGCGGCGCCGCCGCTGCCGCACCGCCGGAGCTGGGGCCGCCGTAGCCAGGACTGCCGTACCCCGGCAGCGGCGTGGACTGCGTGCCCGGAAGCCGGCGCGCGTACTGGCCAGTGACGTCTGCGAGCCAATCGGGTCGGGTTTCGGGGCATGAGGTTGGGTTTGGGGGCATGCGGTTGGTCGGAAGGGGGTTGCGTGGCTCACGGCGAATTCCAGTCGCCACGCGACAGTGTGACGGGGATATCCGATTGTAACTTCCTAATTAAGCAAAACAACGAGGGCCGAGGTTTGGGGTGACCCATAAGAGATACGCAGCCGTTCATGGTTCATGGTTTTACGGACTACGGGGGGCTACAAGTTGGGCTCCCGCTGAAGGATCGGTCAGCGCCGATGTGTCTGATGCTCATGAACACACTTAATACCTAACAGCCTTCCCGCGCAGTTCCCTGTCCGTCCTGTGTATCCGTCTGGTCCCGTTCCATGCCGTCCATCCCATCCCATCCCAGCTCAGCTCAGCTCAACCCATTTCAATTCGGGGCTCTTCACAGCTCAGCCCTCAACCCTCGAAAAGCTCCATCCCCGGACCGCCGCCGGGGATGGTCATGAAGGGTGCGATGGATTCCATCCCCCAACGTTTACAACGCGCGCGAAACCCGTGTAATCCGCACCCCATGCCAGCACCCCATGCTTGTCAGGCGCCGACCGTGGGGTGCGCGTCCAAGGGCGCCGACACAAGTCCGCCGGCCGCTGGCTGTGGAATGCTGGGACTGGTGCGCCGTAGCGTACTGGCCTCGTTTTGCCTCTATCCGCTTTTGAGATAATCGTTGAATTGTCTCGTTGAATTGTCGAAAACTATTTGCTAGGACCCCAAGTAATCGTATTTCACATCTTTTGGTTGGATGGCGATTCCTAAGCGGATGCGGGAAAGGAGCCCAGCAGCGCTGGTTGGGCAACCTTGAGTGAAACGTGCGTGTGCATGGGATGACGTGGATTAGCGCGCTTGGTGCTGGGTTGGACCACGGGTTCCTTCTTCCTTGCGACTTGGGCAATATAGAGGTTGGCTTGTTTCGGTTCGTTACCAGAAAAAATACACCGAGGAATACTATTGCAAGCCCTCATAGTTGATGACCAAGCCGCGTTTCGAATGCCATGTAGACGGAGTAGGCAAAGCCATCGTCGTGCCAAGCAACCAACACTACATGAAGGCTCTATCCTTTTTGTATGCATCATAATATATAAAATTAAATGAGGGATTGGAGGGTGATAGCAAATGCGCTTGCGAGCGGTTGCATGCGCAGCGGTTACGTCGCGAGCGCTTAGAGACATAGCTGTAAATGCAAGCGGCCCCAATACCTACATTACAAGTGTAAGATTTATAGCACGAATGCATTATATTTTCTAAAAGCTTCATGCTTACGCAAAGATTGTAGGTCACAACGATCCCGTGTTTACACCCTGCCTAACTTGACAACTAAGCTGTTACCGGCCGTTGCTGCGGTTATGCGGTCGAATCCAGCGTTTGCAGTCGAAGCGGTTACCAAAGCGTCGATAAATCACCGGAATACTATACAGGTCGCTAAAATTGTTGCGGAGCGCACGCGCCCTCGGATAAGGTAAATTCACACAAAATCTTCCGCGCCGCCGACCTCCAGCACGGGCAAGGCGGTTACGTGCGCTTGCTCCGCGCTTGCAATGGCCGTTAGAAAACGGTTGGCTTCATAGCTGGAAAGCGCGCGGCTGCGAAACGCCGTGCTCCGACGTGCCCACGCGATTCCGCGACGGCGCCCCAAATGGGATATCAGCTCCAAAGCTCAGCTCTCACACTGTACGCAATGTCATAATCATTGCCGCAAGGCAACCACCTGTGCGCGGCCAGCCCACAGGCAACCCTAGCACAGGGCTGACCTAATTGGTCCCCTTCCCTTGCATAACCCAGTCCCGTTCCCTAGCGTAGTCCCGTTCCCTAGCGTGGTCCCGCTCCCCAGCATAGTCCCGCTCCCCAGCGTAGTCCCGTTCCCTGGGCTAGCACCTAGTTTCCTTCTTCGGTCCCCAGCGCCTTCATCCGACATCACCCGCTGCACGCGCCGGGGCGCCCCAGACTCACCCTCGGGGTGGTAGTAGTGCGGCGGCGGGTGGTACGGGTACACCATCTGCCGTGGCCGGTACGGCGGCCCGTACGGCGGCCCGTACATGTGGTTCCCCGGCGGCCCCATGGAGTAGCTGGACGGGAGAGCCCCGCCCGCGCCGCCGCGGGTCATGCCCGACGTCGCCCCGCCCTCGCTGCTCGTGGGGGCCAGCAGCGGCCCGCCCATGCCGCCGGCGCCGGCGCCGCCCCCGCCGCCGGCGCCGCCCTCGGAGTGCTGGTGCCGCAGCGCGGCCGCGGACTCCAGCGCCGCTCCGGGCTCGCCGCCCTCCCCGCCCGGGCCCAACGCCGCTACCTGGGCGTCAGCAGCTAGGAACGGCGACTACAGCCGGAAGAACAACGGGGAGGGGGTTCACAGGAAGAGAGGGGGCGAACGGCATCGATGGTCGGACGAGGCCGAGTCAGGCGGGGATGCAGCTGGCCCTCGATACAACGGAATTGAGGTCCCCCGGGAGGCGGTTGGCCCTCGTGCGCGCACCAGGCGTGGCCGATGGTCTCTCGCCCGTCGGCAAGGGGGCCGTGGCAACACGGCGTTTCTGTTGCAGCGCAACAGAACTTCTACAGAATTTCCCGTGCTTGCAGCAGCCGGGGCGCATGAGAGGCAGCGGGCCGCAGCTGGCACGGCGGGCGAGAGACCAGGCAGGCAGGCAGGCAGGCAGGCAGGTCAAAGAGCCCAACCCGAGCCGACGCCCGCGTGGTGCGTCCGCGGGCCGGCAGGTGCGAGTGCGACGAAAGACCGGTGGTGGGTTAAAAACCCTTAGGTGCCCGAGACCCGAGGTGGTGGCGGTCCAGGGAAGGGTGCGTCCGTGGCCCGCGCCTTTCGAAGAGGGCGACCGGATGCGACGCGCCCCCGACCGTTGGCTTCAGCCCGCCCGACCGGGAGTTGCACAGTTGCCCACACGAGGGTTGCCACAGCGCCCCTTGAAACGGCTCACCGTATAGCCGCGGCTAGGGTTCGGCGGCGGTAGCTCCTCGTCCGGCGGAACGCCGCCGTACCCCGGCGGCGGCGCTGGCGCCGGCGCGTTGGAGTAGGCCATGTGGGTCGGCGGCGGGAAACCCGGGTGTTGCCGCCGACCGGCCAGCGGCGGCGGCGGCGCCCCGGCATAGTGGTGCATCACAGAGCTGTACGGCGGCATGCCGTGAGGGTGGCGCGCGTACTGGCCGTAGTAGGGGTGGCGCGGTGGCGCGGTGCGGTATGGGTGGTGCGGTGGCGGGCGACTGGGGGTCCATGGCCGCGAGCCTGGGTGGAACGGCGCCATCGGCGCGCCGCCAGGCGGGCGGGCGACGTGCATTTGGTGTCCAGCTGGATCTCCATCTGCAATGAGCGGCCCGCCGCCAGCTGCGGCGTGCGCTTGCTCGACCGATTGAACATGGCGGTCCGAGTCCGGACCGCCTTCCATGGCCGCGCCCTGAGCAACGCCTGATGCCAAGTTATGATCGCCCCAGGCGACTGGATCGGTGGCGTAATGGTTCAGTCCCGGCGGATGCTGTTCTCCCGGCGGATGCTGTTGTCCAGTTGCCCGGCCAGGCTGTTGCGAAGCGCGCAGCCGGCCCTGATGAGGAACGTCCTGGCCTCCGAATCCCAACATTTATCCACTGTCCAAGCGACGGGCCGGCTGTGGAGTTCGCTTCCGGAATGCTGCGGTTTCTTCCTTATTTCCTAGTCCTTGCCCGTGAGCGACCGCCGGCTTAGATACGCTCGCAAATTCCAGGAAGCAAATTCGAGCAGAAACAGCAGTCACTATACGGCTACCATTTCACTCGCCAGATGTCGCACCGCGAGCAAACGCCGCTCACCGACGTTGATTGCCTACCGTCGGTAACGCAGGGCCGCCATCTTTGCGGCCACTCCTGCGCAGCATAACTGTATGATGCAGCCCTACTTACTGGTAACTCGTAAGCGGTGCGGGTGCTTGTCTTGGAGGGGTTCAGGTGGAATTGTACTGCAGATGTTTGCGCAACCGATGAGACCACCCTTTTCGAAGGACTAACCGCCCGTAGTGTGAACTGAGCCTAGGTACTGAATCTAGGTACCGTTTGAAAAGCCAAGTGTGCAAACATGGCTCAGCATGTTTGTTCGCGTGGAAGGCACTTTTTTCCCGGGCTCTCGATCGGACGCCGGCTTTTTGCATCTGCAGCCGCTCCTAATCCACTAGCTTCAGGATCTACGGTGCGTGACCAAGTGTAACGTGGCTCGCTGTCGCGTGGACCACACAAACTACCGATTCACGTCTCGCGCCTTTCCTAAATCCACACTGATTGTTCACGGAAACCCCGTTCCTGTGCTAATCTCATGATGTTGCGCCAAATTGATGAGCAATCCCACGGTCGCGAAGCCGCGCGTCAACTGATGGTTGAGCGAAACCCTGCTTTCGTCAGCACCTGTGCTGACACCAGACTGCTGTGAACTTTGGCGATGATTCCTTTGCAGCCTCCCAAAGTCAAGCTGTTGATTGATGGCAACTTCGTGGACTCGTCGACGGAGAACTGGCTGGACGTCGTCAACCCGGTGCGTTGCTGTGACCGTCCACATCCAACGCGGTGCACCCGAACCCGAACGGGCTTCATGGATTTTCAGTTTAGCGGCTTCTTGCCTAGCAACGCTGCTGACAAGCTGTCGTCCGGAACCGTCCAACATCTTGTGCAGGACATCACAGCTTTCAACATGGACACAGCCGCGCAGCGCGACCAAAGCTACGCAACGCTGCCTTGTTCCCCTTGATCAGTCGAAAAGCAATCGGACGCGATCTAGAAGAAATAGTCACAGCAAAGCACCACGCTCCTTGCAAACCCGCCCGATATGTGTCCCCGGCAACGTACCCCGCCCCTACCGCCCCAACCGTTGCAAGGATCCTCATGTAAATCGAGACAGCGAGAGCACAAAGAGCATCAAACCGATGTACTCTGATGTCAGGATGGACAAAGACAGCGAGGCGTTGACCCGGATCAAACTAGTACCCGCTGATGCGAGCCCACCCGCAGCCATCACACGGCACCTCACACTCACCGGGATGCCCCGTTCCTTTACCTTCGCCACAACCTTCACGTCCCCACACGCCCACAACCCAACACGCCCGATCAGGGTATCGCGCAACACCTTTCTCAAACCACGCACCCGCACACATACACAGTTCCCCCATACATACAAACACCCATACACACCCAGTCTCGAGGCTCAGTTCTCCTTCATCACAGATCCGTACTCACAGGGGGGTTTCTTCGCAGAACATACCCACATACTCCCCGGAACCCACCTCCGTTGTCGACGCCGCCGCGCCCCGCCCCCCGTCCCCGCCGCCGCCGTCCAGGCCACGCAAGACGTGCTGTCCCGCCTGCCGCTGACCACCAAGGCCGAGTTTGACTCGGCAGTGGCGGCCGCCGCACGCGCCTTCCCCAAATGGCGCACTACGCCGGTGCCCACCCGGGTGCGGGTCATGCTGAAGTACCAGGAGCTGATCCGGGCCAACATGGTACGACAGCCCGTGCGTGTGTGATTTGGGTGACTGCCTGGGCCGAGAGTGTTTAAATGGTTATAGCAGCTCAGAAACCCGCCCCGCCCGAGCGTGTTTGTCGGTGGGTAGGCGGGGGTGCGTTCCATGCCGAGAGTGGGTGAGTGTGTAAAGGAAGTAAACCCGTATGGCGTGTGTGGCGGTGTGTTTGTGTGTCAGCCCGCTGCTCTTGAAGTACCTCGGCTTCCCGCCCTGGGACGCCAGGGACGCCGGGCCCCGCACCGGATGCTCGCCGGGACCCCCTCCGCCCTGCGGCTTTCCCACCTGCATCCCCCCTCTCTTACCTCGCTGCCCCCCCGCGGCCCCTTGTCCTCAACGCCCCACGCCTCACCCCACGCCTCACCCCACGCCTCACCCCACGCCTCACCCCACGCCTCACCCCACGCCTCACCCCACGCCTCACCCCACGCCTCACCCCACGCCTCACCCCACGCCTCACCCCACGCCTCACCCCACGCCTCACCCCACGCCTCACCCCACGCCTCACCCCACGCCTCACCCCACGCCTCACCCACGCCTCACCCCACGCCTCACCCCACGCCTCACCCCACGCCTCACCCCACGCCTCACCCCACGCCTCACCCCACGCCTCACCCCACGCCTCACCCCACGCCTCACCCCACGCCTCACCCCACGCCTCACCCCACGCCTCACCCCACGCCTCACCCCACGCCTCACCCCACGCCTCACCCCACGCCTCACCCCACGCCTCACCCCACGCCTCACCCCACGCCTCACCCCACGCCTCACCCCACGCCTCACCCCACGCCTCACCCCACGCCTCACCCCACGCCTCACCCCACGCCCAGGACGAGCTGGCCCGCTTGGTCACCATGGAGCAGGGCAAGACCCTGGCGGACGCCCGCGGGGACGTCTTCCGCGGCCTGGGTGGGTGGGGGGCAGGCTGGGGTGGGGTGGGGTGTCTGGGAAAGAAGCAAGCTGACAACGAATGTGGGACGATTGGGGGATTGGATGGGTGCCGCGTGGGCGGGCGGGTAAGAGAGCTGCGTGCGGTTGGACACGTCAGCCCGAGTCGCCGAGACCGAGGTCGTACGACCTTTTTCGGGGCTGCCGGGACACCTCGGTGCGATGGCTCTGGAGAACGCAAATCCGACCCGATCCGACCCGACGCGACGCGACCCAGATGGGCATTCAGGATCGGGATCCGACCCAGATTGGGATCCGACCCAGATCGGGATTGGGAGGGGGCGTCGTGGGCAAAGGACGGGGCGGGGCGGGGCCAAGGATCCGTGCGTCGGGGATTTGGGTTATGGACACCCAAATCAAATGAGGGCCCAGGGAGGTGGATGCGAGTGTGACACAAAAGAGCGCCTCATAAGATGCACACGCACGCCGGGCTTCTCATGGGTGGTCTTCTCATTGAACACGCCGGGCTTTGCTGGTCCCGCTGTATGCCCTGCCTGCCCTCGAGCACACATGAAATGTCCCTGGGTAGTGGTCGGGTTTAGGGTTACTTTTATGTACATGAGGTTTGTCTCAGGCCTGTCCGTGGCATGCCTCTTGTGTGAGTCTCTTAAGTGAGCGCGCAGCACGCTGTGTGCTCGAAGGCAGTGTGCCGTGCCTTCACAACACATCAGCACATCCGCACATCCGCACACGACTGGCAAGGAGAGCGTGGCTGCGTCCGGTCGCATGGCCCGGGCGGACCGACGTACGGCTGTACGGATGTCGTTGCAGAGGTGGTTGAGACGGCATGCGGCATCGCGCCGTTCTTGTCGGGGGAGCTGGTGGAGCACGTGGCGGGCGGCATCGACTGCTACTCCATCCGGCAGCCACTCGGGGTGAGCCGGGGAGGGGGAGGGAGGGAGGGGGAGGGAGGGAGGGAACTCGATAGACCACTTCAAACTGCGCTGCTGCCAGAGCAAAAGTCCGGAGGGAGGAGGGAAGGAGGGAGGGAGGGGGAGGGAGGATAGGGAAGTGACAGGCAACGACGTTCTGATAGCGGGGTGGGGGAAGGGGTGGAGAGCTGGTGGAGTGGGGAGCGGGGACGCGCGTGGAGCTTGGCGGGGGAGAGGGTCACGGCGTCCAGGCGTCCGTCCGGCGATGCGTCGTTAGGCCCGTGTGTATGGGGTCACAAAAAACACAGCCCAGACTCACCCAGCCCGGGACAAATACTTACCAACGATAACTACCGGGGGTGGTATGTGTGTAAAAAAACTGATCCGGTGTATGTGTATGGTTGATAAGAAATCCGCCCTGAGGTGTTGTCCCCTCACTTTGACTACTTGGGGGGGTGGTCGCCGGATGGCCGATGAGCGTACGGCAAACCTCACAGACCCAAGTCATTACAGACAGCTGGACGTGGCCCAAACGAGCACCTCCCACCGCCCCGCTCCTGCTCCGCGGGTGTCGGTGCCTGCGCCCGTGTGTTAAGATACGAGACCCGCCCTACCCGAACCAACCACCAATGTACTTACCATATGAACCGTGTGTGTACTGTGCGGCTGGGTCAGGTGGTGGGCGGCATCTGCCCCTTCAACTTCCCGGCCATGGTGCCGCTGTGGATGTTCCCGCTGGCCGTCACGGCGGGCAACACCTTCGTGCTCAAGCCCAGCGAGAGGGACCCGGGGGCGGCGGTCATGCTGGCGGACCTGGCGCAGCAGGCGGGACTGCCCAAGTGAGGGAGGGGAGCGGAGGGGAGAGGCGGGGGAGGGGAGCGGCGGCGGGGGAGGGGGCGGGAGGGAGTTTCGCGATTTCGCTGTCTTTATTGACATGGGGAGTGAGGGGGAGGGCGGGAGGGCAGGGACCGAGGTTGGGAGGTGTTGCCGGGTCCGTTTGGGCCACGTCGACAGTGTCAGGCGCCCGGCGGCGGCGGCGGCAGGGGCCATGGGACGTCGAGAGCGGGCGAGGCGGCCAAGGCAGGCCCCCGGGGGAGTTCTGGGACGGCGTGTGGGTGGGTAGGCAGGCAGCAGGTAGGCAGGCACAGCTGAGCCTCAGTCCGGGCGTCACGTGTGTCGGGTGCTTCAATGGGTGCATTCGGTGTCTCTCGCTGGGCTTGACGCGGGCGGAGGCAGCCGCCCTTGCCACGTGTGTATCTGTGTGCTCAGCGAGGAAACCCGTCCGGCTCCTGCCGGGCAGTCGGTCCGGAGGCCGCGAACCTCCGCGTCCCCCCGCCGCCACCCTGGGCTTCTCTTTGTCTTTTCCTGGCAACGCCCCCATCCCTCTGCACCCCCACCCCTCAGCACCCCCACCCCTCAGCACCCCCACCCCTCAGCACCCCCACCCCTCAGCACCCCAACCCCCACCCCACACCCCCAAACTCCCGTCGAAACCCCACCCACCCCCCCACCCGCCCAGGGGTGTGCTCAACCTGGTCCACGGCAGCCGCGACGTGGTCAACTGGATGTGCGACGACCCGGCCATCCGCGCGCTGTCCTTCGTGGGCTCGGACGCGGCGGGGCGCTACATCTACGCGCGGGGCTGCGCCGCCGGCAAGCGGGTGCAGGCCAACCTGGGCGCTAAGAACCACGCGGTGGTGATGCCGGACGCGGACGTGGACTCCACCGTCAAGGCGCTGGCGGGTGAGGCACTGCGGCTGGGGCGGGTATAGGAAATATGGTGGACATATTCAAACATATTTAACATATTCAAAGGTGGGGGAGGGGGAAGCGGGCCCGGGGAAGGGGGAAGGGGGACTAAGGGACCGGCGAGGAGGCAAAGGGCGGGGGGCGGGGGACGGGTCTTCCTGTAAGGAAACATCTTCGCGGTTCACGGGTCACGGTGTCATGGCACTGCAAGCAATGCCCCTGTCTCTTACCTCTGGTGGTCAGCCGTCAGCGCCGTTTGAATTCTTTTTTATCATCAAGCATCGGTTTACCTCCACCCCACCTGCAACCCCACCTGTGACCGACCCCATCCGCTATCCCGGCAGGCGCCGCCTTCGGCGCCGCGGGTCAGCGCTGCATGGCCATCTCCGCGGCCGTGTTCGTGGGCGGCTTCTCGGAACGCTGGAGCGAGCCGCTGCTGGAGGCGGCCCGCAGCCTCAAACTGAACGCGGGCTGGGAGAAGGACGCGGACGTGGGGCCCATGATCAGTCCGGAGGTATGGCGAGGCGGGGGTGTGCGGCGTTGGCCGTTTGTACGGAAATGGTAGCGTGGCAGGCGATGGGTTTGGGGGAAGGTCTGCTGCGTGCAGCTGCGTGGGCCCCGCACGGAGAAATCGGGAGAGGGGAGAGGGAGAGGGGGGGAGAGGGGGAGAGGGGAGAGGGGAGAGGGGAGAGGGGGGGGAGAGGGGAGAGGGGAGAGGGGAGAGGGGGGGGGAGAGGGGAGAGGGGGAGAGGGGGGAGAGGGGAGAGGGGGGGAGAGGGGAGAGGGGGGGAGAGGGGGGGGGAGGGGAGAGGGGAGAGGGGGGGAGAGGGGAGAGGGGAGAGGGAGGGAGAGGAGAGAGGGGAGAGGGAAGAGGGGGGAGAGGGGAGAGGGGAGAGGGGGGAGGGGGGAGGGGGAGGGAGAGGGATCTTTTCTACGGGGGTGGGTGGGGGCGGACTTGTTGTGGGATGGGGCGATGGTCCGATGGATGTGCCGTACGGCCCGAGGATGTCCGGCTTGTGGGTGATAGTGACGGTGGAAGGGTTGGGTGGGTTTAAGATGGGTTCTAGGATGTACACGAGACGTCCGCGGGGCGACAAGAACACACGCGGGCTGTTATCGTAGCTCGTCCGGACCCCCACACACACACCCGCACGCGGAGCACCGCCCGACTCGCCGCAACCCCCCTTCGCGCCCAACACGCCGCCACCCGACCGGCACGGCACAGTGGAAGATCTCTTGATGGCTGTCTGTTACAACCCGCCTCCCGCCCCAACTCCCACCCCGCCCTCACGGGCCCTGTGCTGCACTCGTTTTAAAAAACGTGCTCCACCCCGCCCCCTCCCTCCACCCCTCCCTCCCTCCACCCCCGGCAGGCCAAGGCCCGCGCCGAGCGGCTCATCGCCAGCGGCGCCGCCGCCGGCGCGCGCGTGCTGCTGGACGGCCGCGGCGTTGTCGTACCGGGGTACGAGCGGGGTAACTTCCTGGGCCCTACGGTGCTGGCGGGCGTCACCCCCGACATGGAGTGCTACCGGGAGGAGATCTTCGGACCGGTGCTCAGTTGCATGGACGTGAGCGGAGCGGAAGGGCGGAGGAACAGGGGGGGACTAGCGGGGGCGGGGCCCGGTCGGTGACGAATCCTGGGATGAGACTTTACCTTCAGGGTGCGCCTAGGTAACGACTCCAGGGAGGGTCCACAGAGGACGCAGGAGGGGGGTGAGGGGAAGGGGGGGGGGAGGGGGGCGATCGGGTGTCAGGCGAGGAAGGGTGCGGGGCGCTGTGCACGTGGCCCCCCTCTTTTACCCTCAACCACCTTACCCGGCAACTCAAGTCCTTACCCGCCACGTCCGTGTCCTCCGTCGAGGACTCGATTGCTTTGACGGTTCGTCCCCGCAGGACCTGTCGTCGCAGCTCCCGGACAGTCCGAACATGTGGTCACACATTCCCACCCTGGACACTCTTTTTCAACCACCACCACCTCACTCGGTCACCCTCTCCCTCCTCACCTTCTCTCCCCCCTTTTGGGGTCGCGTGTCGCACGCTGACGCACCCGCAGGCGCCCTCCCTGGACGACGCGCTGGCCATCGTGAACGGCAACGAGCACGGCAACGGCACCGCCATTTTCACGCGCAGCGGCGCGGCGGCTCGCAAATTCCAGGTGGGGATAGATTTGAGGTGGGGTGTGTGAACGGTGCGCGGGGGGCCGCGTATTAACAGAGATCAGGCAGACTGCTGCGTCGAAGGCCTGTCCTGCCAGGACAAGGGCACGCGGGAGGGTGGGGGAGTAACTGCTTCAACGACGGCGTCTGTCAACCGGACACCTGGCGCTACATATTCTGCTGTCTTTAATAGACAAAGGGGGAGAGAACCGCGGGGTTTGGGGTCTGGGGCAGGAGAAGGGGAGGGGCGGGGTGGGGTGGGGCTGATTTGGGTTTTCTGGGCTCTGCTGGGTTGTCGCACACTTGCTGGGATGTCCGCCTGGCCCAGGTCCAACGAACGAACGCCGTTCACCCGCGGGCGCCCCGCCGCACCGTCACGTGCATCAGACCCTCCCGTGCCACAATCCTCCCTTGTGCTGATAGCGACATCAAAACAGCCTCCGACCCTCCCTGCCCGCACGGGATGCAGTCTCCGAGCTACTTTGGTACCACCCGTCCCGCTCTCCCGCTACCCTGCCGGCCTGGGCCCCTCCCCCCCCCCACACACACCGTCCATCCCGTCCGCGGGCTCAGCGCCAAGCGCGGACCTCCGCTGAACCCTGCCCCCGTTGCCTGGACTTGCCGTCCTTGAATCTCTCCCCCTCTCTGGGTGTGTCTGGGCTGTTTATTTTTACCCCCCCCCTCTCCCCCCTCACCCCTCTCTCCAGTCCGAGGTGGATGTGGGCATGGTGGGCATCAATGTGCCCATCCCGGTGCCGCTGCCCTTCTTCTCCTTCACCGGCTGGAGGGGCTCCTTCGCGGGTGAGGCGGGTTCCGGTGGGGCGGCGGAATAAAGGGGGGGCCGCCGGGCGGGATGGGGTCGAGCGTGTCTGCCGGGGTCCGTTGGGGTTGCCGACGCAAGGGACGTGAAATCAATGATGAGAGGCTGGCGCGGGATGGGATCGGAGGTTGCATTGGTCGCGCTGCTGGGCCTGGGCTTGGGAATGTTGACAAGGCAGGACAGGAACGGAGGGTCAGGGCAGGAACGGAGGGTCAGGGCAGGAACGGAGGGTCAGGACAGGAACGGAGGGTCAGGGCAGGAACGGAGGGTCAGGGCAGGAACGGAGGGTCAGGGCAGGAACGGAGGGTCAGGGCAGGAACGGAGGGTCAGGGCAGGAACGGAGGGTCAGGGCAGGAACGGAGGGTCAGGGCAGGAACGGTGCAGCCAGTGCGGCGGGGCCGCCCCTGCGGGGCCCCACCGCCGTGAGGTGGAAGGATGGGGGGCCGCCGTGCCGTTGGTGAAGAGGCGCGGCAGCAGCACGAACATACACTTGGATACTGTGTAATGTGCACCACGTGTGCACGTTGCGTGCCGCCCTCGGTTGCGTCTTGGCCCTTCGTCTTCCCTTCCCGTCCCCCGCTTCCCGTTCCCTTCCATCACCGCATCACCCCGCGGTCGTCTCCTCAAACCTGCTTTGTCATGTACGGCCATCCGCCGTGACACCCTGCGGCAGGCGATCTGCACATGTACGGCCGCGCGGGCGTGCAGTTCTACACCCAGACCAAGACCGTCACATCCAAGTGGCCCGCGGACGACGTCCAGGGCATCACGGCGGCCGCCACCGCCGCCCCCAGCACCTCCTCCTGCGGCGCCAAGGCGGGGAGCGCCCCCGGGGAGAGGCTGCCGGGCCTGGACCGCGTTGGCGCAGCCTAGGGAGAGCCGCGAGCGACGAGCTGCTCTGGCTTGGCGGGGGCGCCGTGCTAAGGCGATGCCCGGGTGGGGCGGCTGCGACGTTGGCTGTCCTGCCTGGTACGTGTGTGTGCGAAGGAGGGAGGATGAGCCAGCAAGCGAAGGGGCCAAGCGGGCCTCTTGAGCCGCGCGGGTCCCGCCTTAAAAGAGGGGTTTTGAGCTGGGGGTTGGGGGGCAGGGTGGGCCCCGGACACGGATCCGTGTGGGCGGAAGCGTGGGTTTGGGTCCTTCCTGCAGGGTCACCGAGGCCCCCGGTTGATCTAGCGCATGCATGCATGCATACGGGCAGGAAGACAAGGCGTAGGTAGGCAGGGGACATGAAGCAGTCGTTCGGGGCCTCATCGTGCTCGTCTTCAGCGTGGTCGAAGGACGTGAGGTCGATGCGGGGGCCCTGAACCGTGGCCGAGAGCCCCTGGGTAGCAGTCCCGAGGCGCTGCGGCGCACCCGCACGAGCCGAGGATGCCATGTCGCCCTTCGACAGCCCCTTCACATGTAATGTATGTACGATTTACCGTACCGTGGTCCATTCAAATGCACACATGCACGTGATGCGGCTTGCTTGTCTTGGATCGCGAAGTTCATCTCTGATTCTCTGTACTGGTCTCACCATCTTGTACGGCATCTGGTTGGCCGAAATTTTGTGCGATGGCAGCGCTTGGGTGCGTGGTAGTAGTGGTGCGAGTCAGTGTTGTGGCGTTATCGCCGCCGCTGTTGTAACCTGCCGGCCGCGCGGCCAGCGGCGGGGGGTATTCCGGTGTGCTGACCATGAACAGCACCCGCAGGATGAGCCCCCGCGGGGTTCTCAGGATGGAGCAAGGCAGCGTCGTTCTCCCGCCATGTTGGCAGGGCTTCTCACCGGACAGGAATTCGTTTTTGTTGTGAATTTCCCGTTTGGCTTTCGTTGGGCGTCGGTGTCTTGTGCGGGCGTTACGGGGCCGGCCCGGTCTGGACGTTTGGGCATGAGGAAGCGCAGAGGCGCGCGGTAGGGCCGAATGCCTTCCAACGTCCAGCCACGTGTCCAGGTAGGGATGATCCCTGTCAGGCGCATCGGCGTTAGCATGTATTTAGGCAGGATTTGCAGTTGAGAGAGACGGCATTGGAGGAGAAAACGGAGGAACGAACGGGTGGGTAAGACCGCCGATTCGTTCCTAATGTATTATACCGCCTGTGAATGATCCAAGGGTATGATCCAAGCCTACAATCAATTGTAACGTTCCAATGTAGGACAGCCCGCGCAGATGCAATGGCCCTGACCGTTTCGAGTCGCACCCCTCATCCTCTGTCCTCCGCAACCCGCTCAGGTGCAGAGGATGGCGGGCCGCGCGGGTTCATGCACAGCGAGGTCTTCTTGACGGGTAATTCTCCATTCTACGGCATCAGTACGACACACATTGAATGCCCAGTCAACTGTTACCCGCTTGCCGAGCATAGCCCGGTTCAGAGGTTCGGTCCAAACGTTAGCAACAGGGCGACGTGTCAGCTGCATCAAGAATACCTACAATCCATCGGGCACAAAGTTCCGCCTCCGAACGCATGCTCGTATTTGCAATAAACCCAGTCCAACCGCTGCGGGAACGCTTCGAATCGCATCAAGCATCGTGTGTTCGGCTTGTGCGGCGGACATTCAAGGCTATGCATTCGATGCGCACCTACTGTCAAGCGCGGTGGCTACAACACATACATGCGTGAGAACCCAAAGAGTGTAGAACGCGGGCAAAGTGCAAACGTCTTGTCGGCCGCAGTGCAGCCCGAGCCGCCTTGTACGGTTGCCGTATGTCTGTCGACGACCCATCTCGCTCCCAAAACTGCGGCGTGGCAGGCGCCACGACACGCAGAGCGTAGACAGGTGACCAACCCAAACGGAACCGAGGCAACGAACTCATGAATGTTGACAGCACCAAAGCCGTCGCGACGGCGGACTCCAGCTGCACAGATATGCGTGGCCGCGTAGTGACGCGCCGCACCACATGCAGCAGCAACTTACAGCACGATGGATGCTCCAGACTGTATAATATACGGTACTGCCTTCCGTAATGATAAAACGCCCTGTCGTGCGCACGACGACGGTGGCACACAGGGTTTCTTCCGATTCCATTCCAAGTCCAACTGATGTGGTCGACCAAACCAGGGATCCAAAGAACAGGCGACCGCCCAGGGCTCGTGAACGGAGCTGATGTGTGGGAACGGCTCCCGCAGCAAAACTCGCGGATGCCATGCCACAGGAAAAAAGTAGGCGGACGGGGTACCCTAGGACCGAGTTGTTTAGGGCAACCCGGCTGCGCTTGCAGTGCTGCTGCGCAAATAGTCCTTGCACAGTGCGAGCACACAAACTGATAAATACCCCAGGAGGGAGCTCGCCTGGGCCCCGTGCGTGTTCGGCCATCCTTCTGTGCTTGAGTAAGATGCATTCCATTGAAAATATAATAGTCACACGCATGCCATTCAGCAATATTACCGCACGCACATCGATGAAGGCCGCACACACAAACACAAGTACACACGGTCCTTGGTTTGGGTTGGGCGGGTCTCATCTCTAAACACATGCACACACGCGCGCGGTTTGGGTCGGGCGGGTTCTCGCTGAACACACGCGCACACAAGCATCTTGAACGCTCGTCCCCACAACAACAGAGAAGACCCTTTCAACCAACCAAAACACAGGCCGACATCGACACCAACTTTGTTTGCTACGATCATGAAATGCGCAACGCGAGATCTGCGCAAGCTGCTTCCAGGTGGCACGTCCATCCCCTCGAGCACATCGGCACGAAGCACCCCGGGGACGGTAACCCACATCCGTACGACCCATTGTCTTTGAGCCCCTGCACACGACGGGGTAATCGTACACGCTGCCGTGGCGACCGACGAACACACGCCGCCGCACGCGCTTTCGTGCCCGCACCGACTCCATATCATGCATACTTGACCCCCATACCCGCTCTCTTTGTTCGGCTTCGGAGCCGTTCCGGCCGCTCGCGTCAGAACTGCCCCACGTGATAAATAGGTCCACGCATCCGCATGCGTCGTTCACTAGCCTGCACAAGCCCCGATGCACCAGGGTCGCTTAATCCACGCCTCTCTGAGCATCTGCCAGAGACGCCAGGGTGATGCACCCCAACAGGGGCGAAAGTGCAGACTCGATGAGAGCCGCGGCGCGGCGTCTTGTCACCGCCATCCAGCCCCCGCCGCCGCAAACAGTTCCAGCGGGCTGGCCGCCGACCCTCGTACCGCCACCACCGCCGCTGCTCTCACAACGACACCTTGCTCCACAACCGGCTCCTTGACTTTTGCCCCCGCTACTGCTCCTCCCCCTAGACTTCGCTAAGTTGCTACCCTGCACAGCGACTCCCCGGCTGCTGCTGCCGCAGTCCGCGCCGCTGCCCCTGCGGCCATCGCTACAGGGAGGAGCATGGCGACGGTGCGCGCCCGATGCCGCGCCACCGCCTCCAGCCGCACTGCCGGAGCATCCACCCGACAGCAGCGCCCCGTCTCCACTCGTGCGGACACGGTCTCGCAGAAGGACAGCGCCAACCCGGCGCTCCTGCCCCTCCTCCCGGAGCTGGAGGGACCCCCGCCCCGTCCCGCAGCTCCCTGTCCGCATGCCGGCCCGCCCAGCCTCCATGGGATTCAGTCGGCCGACGGAGGCAGCCGCCGAGGCAGGCCCGGCGGCGCTGGCGCTGGCGGCCTGGACGCTCGCCGCAGCGGGATGTTCGCTCGCAGATGAGATGCGTCGCCCCACTGGCCGTGGCGAGGAGGGACATGACCTGGCCATAGATCGCACGACAGCGGCCGGCAAGGCGCAGGTACCGGGCCCTCCACCGCCGCTGCACCCGCCAGCGCCGCCGCCGGCAGTGCACGGTCCTTGAAGTCCTTGAGCTGCGCTACTAACCGAAATTGCGGCGCTGATAGATTGGCGTCGGCTGGTCCGGGATGCAGCTCCGGCACGAGTCCCCGCCAAGGCCGAGCCGTTGCTGCAGTATCGTGCCGAGCCCACGGATGCGGCTGCAGAGCTGAGCACGGGCGACATCGCAGCACCGCTAATTGGGCCGTGAGACGCAGTGCCGTATGCGCGCGTGCCACTGGAGCTGCACCTTCGGGTGCGAGCGCCACCACTGCTGATGTTGCTGAATTGCGAGTTGCTCAGATAATCCGAGATGGCCAACAGCGACGCCGGCAGTGTCGCCTGGGAGCTTCGCCGACGGCTGCTGCCACTGGTGCTGCCGACGGACTGCATCTGCCGGCCAGAAGCCGAGGGCGTGATGCACGACGGTGTGCGGCCCTCCATAGTGGACTTCGAAAGCCTGCGCTGTACCACACCGTCAGGATCACAAGAAGCTGCTGCCGTCGCCGCTGTTGAGTCTCCATCTGGAGTCGGGGGCAAGTCGACACGGAGGCCCTGCTTAAACTCTGAGACCTTGAGAAAGAAGGGCACGCGCGCCACTGCTGCGTTGCGTCGCATGGCCTGACAGGCTGGAGCTGACGTGCGACCTCGGGTCGCCGCTGTGGTATCTCGAGGGCCATTATCATGGACGGCGGCGGCGGGAGCCGCCGCCGCAGCTGCTGCTGCTATGACAGAGCCGCAACCCACATGGTCGGGGACGGAGCTCTGGTCCTGACGCAGAGCAGAACAATCCCACCTTCCGACGCTGCAACGCGCGGAGCTGGTCGTCGAATCGACCCGGAAGCTCAAAGACCGGCACATGCCCATTGCGGCCGCAGCGGAAACAGAGTAATCGCCGTCGCCATCAGCTGGCACAGAAGGTTGACTCAGCTGTGAGGAGCTCACAGGGCATAGATTTTGTAGGAGGCCAGGGCGCGAGTACCCAGCTGTGATACTGCCGCAGCTGCGCCCAGGCTCTACAGCAGGAGTCCCGTACATAAAGGACGCTTCAGCCTGACCAAGCTGCATCATATGCGCCTCAGAAGGGAATGATAGCGATATCGACGTATCGGGTTGGCGCTGTCCTTCCTCTGCGACAGACCGCATGGAACGTTTCCAAGAAAGCCTGAGTTGCCGCTGACCGGAAGAAATACCAAGTCCACAGCCACCGGTAATGTTACACAATAATAGATGATTATCATTGACTGCGAGTTGAAGGGGAGAGGGACAGTTTGCAACTGCATCGTTCAAAAACACAAGCAAACAACCAAGGCATTTGCGCCTGCACTAATTTGTGCCATTTTTGCCTGCTTTAAAATTGAAAAAGACAATATTAGGCAGCCTGTCGTGGGATGCCTGATGCTGAGTCTAACACGAACCCCCAGTTCAAACAGATGACTTGCAATTGAGCCTGCCGACGGGCAGATTGGATCAAAGGATAGTGCAGAGGGTTTTGCGACTGTGAACGGCCATGCATATGAAGAACTTCCTGCCCAAGGGACGCTGTTGCACTCAACATACATCCGTCAAGCAAGAATTATGTCCAGTCCTCACCTCTTATTAAGCACTGCAGTTGGCGCGCGCTTAGACTCCGCTCCGTGAGAAACTATCCAACAAAGTTCTCCGCAGCTTCACAGTTTGTAATGCGATAACTAAGTCAACGCAGAAATTCGTAAATGACATATTTGAAGAGCCAGCAAAGATAGACGACGAAGGGCATGTGATATCATACCAATCGCGCGGTTTTCTTCAATGCAATTTCGTACATCGGTTGACAGTTGTGGGCATCAGCAGGAGCTCAGAGTCGGCTCAGAGTCGGCGAGCCTCAGACGGCATCATTACGCTCAAAACTCTAATCAGTGTAATGATAAATGCATTTTTGCATGACTCTGTTGCGAAGTCCGTGTCATTCGTGACAGTGCTTGGCTGAGCTTTGAGTCCATCATTACGTTTAAATTACATATTGCATTAAACATGGCTGAAATTTCTGCGACCTCGGTTCCTGACAAGCTGACATGAGCACATGACTACCGAACGGCAGTGACCCAACGGATCCGATCCAACTGACACACAGTCCAGTTCGGCGGTTCATGGGCCCCTGTCTCGTTTGAACCGTACAAGCTGGACGCTTACAACATAACTACGTCGAAACATCACCCAATAAAACGAAACACTGCTCCTTGCGGGACTGGTATACTACCGCCAGCTTCTTGTATGTATGATGTGCTTGCCAAGATGGGTTCCTCATTCCCGGATCCCGTGAATTTACTCGATTTATTACACTGAGTATTCGCACTCACGGCAGCGAGCGGCAGCGGGTTACATCGCCGAGCGCCACGGCGTCGCGGTTTTCGTATGGCTGACTCGGTGCTGGCGACCCGCGCCGAGTGTGAGATGCAGCACAAAACACACTGAGGAGGACGAGGAGGAGGTGGCAGAGGCTCAAACGCAGCTGTCCGCTTAAATTCCACCCAATGCACGACGGTCCTTCGCCAAGCTGTGCGTCTCACGTTGCGGGCGACTGACGGCGATTAGGGCCGACTTACTGCCCTTCCATTTACAGGGCAGTCAACCCGGGCGCTTGGCCGAAGGCGGCCTCCAACGGGAAGAATACTAATGCCACCCAAAGATTGCGGCCTGCACTGATCCCCTCCAGATGCACGGCGCACTGCTGTTGGTTGAGCACCATCCCACCATCCCAACAACCAACTGCAACCACCTGCTCGCGCCACTTGCCCAAGGCATGCATGCCGTTCCGTACTTTGATTCTTCGCCGTACCTCAGCTCGGGTCGGGGGGGTGTCCCCCTGACAACACCAACACCACCACCAACACCACCAAAAAGCGCACACACCGACAATATACACGGTACAAATACAGGTCGTCGGGCGCAAAATGCCCAGAGCCAACCAGGAACCAGGAAAAAACACAATCGACTCGGGGCGGTGGCAGCTACGGTACATTCCTAACCTCATCGCCGCGTGAAAGCCCGGCGCCAGGTAGGCAGGTCGCCGGCGGACCCTTCCGTACGGCGCTCGTACAACCAGGCCAGGCCAGGCCGCACATGGCGGACTCAAGTGCACTGCCTGCGTGTCTACCTGCATATCTACAAACCTACATGCCTACCTACCTACTTGCCTGCCTGCCTACCTACCTCTCGCCCGTGATCGCAATGCGGCACCCTTCCGCCAGTCTGCCTCTCGCAGGCCCCGCAGGCCCCTCAGACCCACAGCCGTTGGGACGCCGGGGTCGCCCAGCTCGCGATCCACGGGAGGCCGGGGCCCGCGATGGAGCGAACGAACCCAATCGCGGCGCCCCTCCGCAGACTGATTGGCTGGAGTGCTTCGCCAGCTGCACAAAGGATCCTCCTCTCCTGCCGGACGAAACTGCGCACCCTGCGCAACATCACGGCCCTGCCTCACCCCTAACACCCGGAGAACACACACGTGCACACCGGCACACGGGCGGGTTTCGTGGCGCCGCACATTGACGGGCGAACACGTCCCGCGGCGTTGCGCCGGGTGGTCCTCCTGCCTACACACCTCAACACACCACATGCACACACACACACGCAGACGCAAGGACGCACGCGGCGCGCATCCCCTCCATCCCGGCGGCAGTTAGATGAGGCAAGGCCCAGCGGCCCTCCCTCCCCGCGTGCTTTGCGCCGTGGTGACCCGGGCCGCGGCCGGGACTGTGCCAGGACATGCGGAGCCCAGGCCCAGGCCCAGGCCCGAAGGAGAGCTGGCGATGCAGCAACTCAACCGGCAGCGCGACTTGCGCGTCTGTTGACGAACGTGCGCCACCCGGATCCGTCTCTGGATCCGTCTCTGGATCCCTCCCACGATCATGGCCGAACGACAGCGGAGTCCGATGGCGGAGTCGGATCACAGCCGACCGGTGCTCCAACATGACGGGAGCCGGTCGGGGATGTCCACACAGGCAGACAGGCATGGCTGCTGCGCGCGCGTCACGGCGCGCGGGCCACAAAGGGCGCCTTACGGCCCTGCCGCCACCCCGCTCCTTTCCTGTGCGTAACAAACGCGCTGACGCGCGCCTTACCCCCCCAAACGTCCTGCTCTCTCTCCGTGGACTTCCCTCCCCTTGAACATATCCCTTGTTCGGCACAGGTATCCGCGGGACGCGCAATCGGATTCCCAAGCAGAAGGTCAGCTGTGACGCGTCTTGCGGATCCGCCTTCCCAGACCCGCACACACGGACACGCACCTCTGGTGCAGCGCCGCTACCCCGGCTGATGCCCCTACGCGCCCGGGTCATCCCCAAGACGGGCAGAGCTGCGCCGCCCGGGCCCCTGTTGAGCACAGCACAGCACAGCACCCCGCGGCCGCGCGCCTTGTATGCCACTCGGCGGCGAGGGCTCCTCCTCCGCCTTATCTCATCCACGACCTCGACCAGGACTGCGCGTGCGCTTCACCCCCGTGCTAGCTGGGCAGACAGGCGCCCGCCAGCACCCCGCCGGCAGGCCGCCCGGCGGGCACCCGTCGCCCCGCGCCGGTGGCGTCCCATGGGCCACTCGAGGAGCGGCGGTGGCGGCGTTGGTGGTGGCGACGGCGGCGGCGGCCTTGCACGAGCGGCGCACGGCACCCGTGTTCACCGCGCGGCCGGCGACTGCCGGCCCGTGGTCTACACCCGTCCGACGGCGACTGCTGACGGGCTCGCCGCCGCTCGAGGGCGCCGCGGCGACGGCAGCGGGTGCTGGTGCGGTGGCGGCGGCGGCGGCGGTGGCCGTCACCTCCAGCGGCCCTTCGCCAGCACCAACTGGCGCGACCGGCGCTCCGGCCACGGCCATGTCGGTGTCTCCGTCAGGACTCGGAGTCCCCGGCCGCCCCGGCGGCGGCCCCGGGTCAGGCCTCGGCGCCGGCGGCGGCGGCGCCGGAGACCCTCTACGGCACGCGAGCGCGGGCGATGCGGCGGCGGCGGCCCCATGCTCCTTCACAGCCGCCACCTGCGCCGGCGGTGGCGGCTCCGCCGCCGCTCCGATCGCACCGGGCACTGTCTGCGCATTCGTCATCGAGGGCACGCCTTCATCGCTGCTTGAAAGCGAATGCTGGTTCACTTGTTGCTGCTGCTGCTGCTCCTGCTGCAGCACATGCTGCTCCTGCTGCGGCTGCTGAACATGCTGCAGCTGCGGCTGCGGCGGCAGCGTTGGGGCGCCCTGGAGCAGCTGCTGGGGGCTCACGCCGTCGAAGTCCAGGACCTCCCAGGCGCGGCCCAGATCGCGCCACCAGACCGACCCGTGATCCCGGAGGATGGGCTCCCCCGGGGCGATGTCCCGCACCACCACCAGCACAGGCAGCACCAGGCCCCGCACCGCCACTGGAAGGACCTGCCGGCACAGCGACAGCGCGCCATGCGCAACAACGGGGGGCGGGTCGGTTGGAAGGCTTGTGGTATGAACAGCAGGATTGACATTTGCTGCAGCGCAAGACAGGCGGGCTGCTGGCCAAATGGAGATGGGGCAACATTCCGGGGCAAAAGCCCCTTGCCAAGGTCAAAGCCCATGCAGCCTGGAAGCCCGCCATCCACCCATTCGTCTGCCCCTGACAGCGGGCGACGGAATCGATGGGCGACGTACCATGCAGTTGGCTGGCGGCGGCGAGTCGACGTCGTTGTCCTGCAGCCAGGCCTGCGGGGTGACCCGCGGGTCGGCGATCAGGGCCGCCATGTTGCCGAAGCCCAGCATGTTGAGCTCCAGGGGGGTAGGGGCTGTGGCCGCGTGGCAGGTGGTCCAGGGAGGCCAGACGAGACAAGGTCGGGTCAGGTCAGGTCAGGTCAGGTCAGGTCAGATGAGACCAGATCTGGTTAACGAAAGCAATGTCAGGGCGCCGGGAGGTCAACACCGCGGGGGCTGGGGCTACAGCCGGTCACAGGAACGGACAAGGTTGTTTGTCCGCAGGCAAGGCAGGCATGCGGGGTATGCAACGGGCGGACAAGTCCGTGCATTATGGACGCGTTTTCCTGTGGCCTCAGTAAATGTGGTGAGGGTAAGGTTAACTGTCCGCAGCCCAGCAGCGCACGCATAATCTGAACCTTAGAACCCCACTCCTGTAATCCGGCCCTGCCCCAGGCCCCCCCTGCCGTGTACGGCCAGGCTCCCCTCTCCGCCCCGAGACCGCATGACCCGTCATGCTGAGTCACGCTCAGTCGCATCCGCTGCTGCTATTGTCGTACTTGCGTCGAACACGACGCACCTGCGGCACCCTGAGGGGTCAGTTCCAGACCCGGGTACGGCATCCGGCAGGCGCCCGCCACGTACTGCCATGCTACCGCCAGATCCGCCGGCGCCGCCCGCCGCCGTAGCTCCGACAGTACGTCGCCGCGGCAGTCCCGGAAACCCCGAGACACGAAGCGCGCCGCGGCGACCGCCGGCATCACGTAACCACCGACTATGCCCAGTACGGCATTGCGGCGTAGCGGCGCCGTCGCGACGAGCATCTCGGCGCCGCGGTCCCCAGGAGCCGCCGCCGGTGCGACGGCCGCCGCCGGCGCCACCGCAACGCCCGTCGGGAGCTCCATCGCCTCCTCCGGCAGCGGCGCATCCCACTCGCGCTCCTCCGCCATAAGCCCCAAGTAACGCGCCAGCCGCGAGCAGACGACGTTGGCGCTCAGACGGTGGTCGTGAAACGCTGTACGCCACGGTTCGGCCGAGGCTGAGGACGCAGCCGGCGGACACAGCAGCGGGATCTGGATCTGTACGGCAGCAGGATCCGCGTTGGCGAGGCTGTCACCCAGCGCCGCGAGCCAGTCCTGCATGACCTTGTGCACAGCTGGGACGAGGTCCGGGTGGAAGGTGAGGCCGCACAGCCGCAGCTCGCCGGGCTGCAGCGGCGGCAGCCGGCCGCCGCTCTGCCCTTGACCGTGGCTGCGCGGGACGCAGCCGTTTAGACACGTCAGGGAGGGGGCGGGACCCATCGGCGTCGGCGGCGTCGGCGCTGCATCGGGCGCCGCCTGCGACTGCCGCTGCGGCTGCAACGGTGGTGGTGATGGCGTCGCAGAAGGCAAGGAGCCGGAGGCGCAGACTGCGCGGCTGCGCTTTGACGGCGGCTGGCCGTCCGCCTCCGCTGCGTCGCCTTGAGGAGGAGGAGGAAGAGGAGGAGGAGCTGAGGACGCCGACGCAGCCTGGTGGGAGGAGCATCGCTTGCGCGTCGGCGCCGCGTCGGCGCCGTGGGCGTCGCCCCCCCTGGCGTCAAGCTGCACAGGTACGTGCACGGGCTCACACACGGGCACGGCGCCGCCCTCCCCGTTCTGCCCGCCCTCGGCGCCCTTCCCCTCGACCTCCACCTCCATCTCCACCTCAACCTCGTCCGCATCGCTGCCTTCCTCCCCTGCCTCCGGCTCCTCCTCCTCCTCCTCCTCCTCCTTCTCGCCGTCGTCATCACGCCCCCCGCGGCCTGGCCAGCCGTCCTCGTCCCTCCCGTCGCGACACTGCGCCTCATCTCTCTCCTCCATCTCCTCTTCCTTCTCCTCCTCCTCCTTCTCCTCAGAACAGCTCTCCTGTTCCTCTTGCCGCTCCGCCGGCCCGCCCTCCTCCCCCGTACCCCCATCCCGCCCGCACGCCTCCACCTGCACCTCGCTGCTGTCTGGGCAGGGACGCGGGCCGTCACCCTCCGCAAGGCCGTCCTCCTCCTCAGACCCCAGGTCCTCCTCGTCCGCGAGATCCTGATCCTCCGCCTCCTCCTCCGCCTCCCAATCCACACCCACCCCGACCACCTCCTCCTGCGCCTCCTCCTCCTCCAGCAGCGATTCTTCCCCCTCCTGCGCCGCCTCCTCTTCCTCCTCCTCCATCTCCTCCTCCTCATCATCATTATCATCATCATCCCAGATCTCCAAACGCTCGCCCTCCGCAAGCCCTGCTTCGGGGCACCCAGCCGCGGCGGCCGCGACGCCGTCGACGTTCCCTCTGGAAGGGCCCTCCTGCGCCTCCTCTCCAACACCCCGCTCCTGCGGCCGTCCCGCCTGACCCGCACACCCGGTGGCGATGCCCGTCGGCAGGTGCCGCCGCGGCTGCTGACCCCGAGCGCCTTCCTCCGCCGCCTCCGCTTCCTGCTTCAATGGCGCCGCCGCCTGCGGCGCCCCATGCGGCTGGGCCGGCGGTTGCGGCCGCCGCTGTAGCTGCGGATGCTGCAGTGGCGGCTCATCTCGCGGGGGCCAGTCCGGCTGTAGCTGTGGCTGCAGCACACACCCTTCCGCCGGCCCGACTCGGTCCACCGGCTCTGGTTCCTCCTTGATGGCCTGCGGCTGCGGCACCTGCGGCGGCTGCGACGGAGGCTGGGATGGCGGCGGCCACAGCTGTCGTGGCGGACCCTGCGACAGCTGCAGCTGTGTCGCACACACCCCGGCAGGGCTGACCCTCATCGGTGACCCCGTAGGGCTCTCCGCCGGTGACATCGCCGGCGGCGACGGCGACAGCCAAACTGGGTAGCCCGCCTCCGCGGCGGCGTCGGCCGGCGGCGGCGGCGGCGCCGCCGTCGGCACCGGCCGCGCCGCCACTTCCGCCACTCGCGGCTGTGAGGCCATCAGCCAGGTGGGCAGGGGCATCACGACGGGCCCGCCCAGCATCTCATCCCGCGTGATCATCACCCGTGAGCCGTCCGGGATGCCCAGATCTCGCATAAGGCCCGTGAGACGGGTCAACCGGCCGCCGCTACGCGCCAGCCGCAGCTGCGCGTCGCGGCACTCCAAGATGCGTAGTGAGCCGGAGCCGCCGCCGCCTCCGTCGCCGCCGCTACCGCCTGCCCGCCATCCGCGCCCAAACATGACCACGTCCACGAGTCGCTCGCGCGCCACGGCCTGCGTCTCGGCGTCGTACAGATGTCGTACGGCTCGGATGGGGAGGTGCAATACGTACCGGTTCCAGCTGGCGGTGAAAATGGGCTCCTGGCGGTCGGCGGGGATGCCGGCGGCGGCGCCGAGGGCGGAGATTAACCGCCGGGTGATGCCCGCGCCCATGATGGCGGCGGATGCGAGCACGCCATCCATGGAGGCCACAGCCACGCCGGCGGCCGCGGCGTGGAACACCGCTGGAGACGCCGCCACCTCGCCGCCGGCGCTAGCCGCACCCGTCGGCGGCGGCGGCGGCACGTCGATGTCGCCGGCGGCGACAGGCACGGCGACATCCCCGGCGCTGACGCCGCAGAGGGGCGCGTCGCCTGCCGCGCAGCGCGGCCCGGTGTCGGGGTCCAACCGGTCGTCCTCGGCGACGGGGCTGGGCAGCGCGGGGTCGCAGCTGGACGTGCGGCGGCAGCGGGCCGTCGGGGCCGGTGCTGAGGCGGGCGCACCGTCGGCCAGCCCCGCAGGTGTCATCTGGGCGGCGCGCTGGACGCTGGGCTGGAGGGCGTCGTCCGCCTCATACGGGTTCCCGCCGGTGCCCGACGACCCGGGTTGGTCTTGTTTGGTGGCCCCCGGGCATGCGAGGCCGGCGGGAAGCGAGATGTGCACCGCTTCCGGTGACGGAGCAGGCGGCTCAGATGCGCGGCGGGGGCTGGGGCTGGGGCTGGGGCTGGGGGAGGCGGGTGCGGCGGCTTCGAGGTCGGTGCGGTCTTCGAGTCCGCCTGCCGCGAGCGCCGGGAGGGCCGGCTCTTCAGCTAGGTGCTGATGGGGGCAGGAAGACGCAAGCGAGGGCGGACGTGCCGCCTCGGGCGCATGCTGCGCTGCGACTGGGAGACACGCGGGGGCCCCTGCTGCTACTGCTCCTGGTGGTGGGGGGTGCCGGGACATGCTGCAGATGAAGGCGGAGGACAGGGACGCGAGCCGCAGGTGCTTCCCCGTGGGCGCGCCCGGCGCAGCTGTGGTCCTCAACTCCGCTTTGACCGCGTTACGTCGCTGCTCCATGGCCGGATGTTACCGTTGCTGCCAAGCTCTCTAAGTGGAAGCCGGCGATTTCGGAAGGGGCTGGCGCTGACCGCCCATCCTCACGCGCGGACCGTAAGAATTAGCAGAGCCGGCGCAGACTTGCAGCAGTTTTACATGAACGGAACTGCACAGAGTCTTACAAGACACCGCCTGGAGCCTAGGGCTCACGACACGCCTTCGCCTAGGACTGACAACACGTCAAGAGTGTATCTATTCACCTCCACGGCCAGTATTTACTGTATGAATACAACAACTTCCCTAATCACTCAGCGTTCTGCCAGCACTGTGTATGAAGGTGAACTTCAAGCGCGACATTAAAATAGCCACTAAAGAACACGTAATCGATAGATTTCACAGGTATAAAGAGAACAAAACAACGCCAAGCATCGTAGTACGCACCCGAATATGCAGGCACGCGAAGATGAGCGGTACTACTCGTTAATGCCAGCCCCGAAATCAAAGCCCAACACTTCAGTTTTAAAGTAAATAAAAACATTTCGACGATATGAGCGCTTGACATGTGCAAACTCAGACCTACAAACAACCTGCAACCATTTGCTATAAGGCTACTCATGCAACCTGCCTACAAAAATATAACATATATGAGACAGAATGATTAATTATGGAATACAAGGATTGCGGTCCGCAAGTATTCAGCCCGCTTTTCCCCCTCCCCCCCGCACGCCCGAAACCCTCGGCCGCGTGCTGACATCAACAGATGCGCGGCACTTCGGACACTCCTAGCTGTGCGTCAGGGCCGTGCCTGCCCCGAAACCTGATTCGGCAACTCCACAAACCCAGGTCCACAAATGGCACGAGGCTCAGACCACTCGACATCGAGCGACCAAACCCCCACTCCTTCTCGCACAAGCGGCCGCAGCATGGCCACAGCGCGGCCACCTGTCGTGCGAAGTCAAGATATCCGCACAAGCCGTGCCATCTGAACTTGTCCTGCTGCTGCTGCTGCTGCATGCTCCTGCCGCATCTATCGTGCCAGCGCCAGCCCAAGCATACATGGTATTAAGCGCCTTAAGGATACCTTCGCGTCGGCATATACAGGCGCCATCATGGCCATCTGTAACCCAAATGCCACGTCAAATGCACAATTGCAAATGCTGCTCATGCACTTGACTTGCCATCGTCAATAGGCGTCAATCCATGCGGCCCATCCCTTAACGTAGGGACTAACCGTGCGATGCCCTTCTTGGTACACAGACGCTCTATTCAGGCGGCACTTCAAGGGACTGAGGGACTTCGCTGCATGTAACAGCAATGGAACAGGCCAGGGCCGCATCCGGAAGGGGCTGTCACTGGACTGCGCACCGGCCTTCTGTGAAACCCACGCTGAGCGCCAGTACACATAATAATCGCTACACCGCGCTTGTCATTCATTGTCAGCGTGTGCCAACTCCGCGGGCTCATGCTGCACAAGTGCACTCCAGCAGCGCTGTACTGAGTTGGCATCGAGGCGCCGTAGCCGAAGAGTACTGAACCGCAGCTTTATAATTGGCTAGTACACCAGCCATTGTGCAAAAAGAAATGAGCGCCCAAAGCTTCGAGCTGAAATTCGAGTAATGAAGTAGCGTTTTCTTGATCGAGCTGAGAAGGAGCTCTCCAGCATCAGGCGGGACAACCTCTCAAGGCAGATGGGCAGAATTATAGAGGAACATGTCCGTGCTGGGCATGGTCCCGTTCGTAACGCTGGCAATCATCGTCGAAGTCTGTTGCGGCTGCGTCGGGTTTGTCCATACCACAACGCGCATCCTATGAGCCGGATGTCAGGATAATCATCAAATATCATGGCAGATTATAACAACTGAAGATCCCAAAGCAATAAAAATTGAGATATTTACAAGATACGGGCAAGACACGGCCTTGGCAAATGTGAAATCAAAGAGAAGTTGCGATTTAAGGGTCATAGCGTTATTTACATACGAATACAGTCACAGTGCGTGTCAAACGTCAGTCAAAAATCAATTACCATAACGCAAACCGTACAACGGTTGGCAACGGACTCAGCGTGCAATTCGACTCTCATAACTCTCATAATTGAGTGATTACATTTCGTCGAAGCAACACGTGACTCTGATGCGTTTCAGGATGTGTGTGTGGCCGCTTGCGGTTAACCGTCCGCGATGGCAGAGAACGATCTGCACGTTGGTGTCGGGTATGTGGGAACCGTCAGGCAGTAGAGGATGCATTTCACGTGCTGCTGGAGTGTCCTACTTATGCGAATATTCGACCGAAGCTTCCGGCCCTGGGGGTTGCTCCAGGGAACCGTATGGTTGAGGTCATGGGTGTCAAGGACCAACGAGTTTTGGACGATATGATGTAGGTTGCAGTACTCTTGGCTCGTCTGGACCGTACAAGCTAGAAGCTTATAACACAAAAACGTCAAAACGTCTCATAACTGTCAATGTGTCGAACATTTAGATTAAAGCGCAATCCGATTATGCGGTTGCTAATATAAAAGGTGGGTTTGTTGTTGACATAATGCAGATGCGACAGGACGCGAATCGCGCGAGTCCGGCCTACGCGGGCCTACGTCTGTACCTTTCCCCTGTGTACTCTCTGCAATCGACCCCCTTCCCTCCGGCCCCCCGCCACGGAGAGACGGCGTACATCGGCAGACAGCAACCTTGTAGTGTTCCAAAATGGTTGTAACGCCGGTAACGCATTGTGCCCATTCCTATTCAGGCTTTCCGTTTTCACCAGGTTTCACCCTTCGGCACCCTTCCAGGCAGGCAGGGATGGAGGAACGCGCCTGAACACACGTTTGTTCCTGGTGATCCGTACATGCTACCGTAATCGCGTCCCGAACACTTCGTTTCGGCATTGTACGATTGTCGATGACAACTGATGTGACCCTTAGGGACCCTTCAATTGCGTGAGGTCACTGCAGCAATTGGATTCAGGCGTCCGCAGGTTGAAAAGGTTGAATTAGCTCCTTATGTCCGTTGCTACGCCACCGAGTGCGTGGTCGTCACATATCTCGCCGGATCTGACGCACCCGAAATTGGTCTCTGCCGCACACACATCTCGGTCAACGACCTGAGGCAGATACGAACAGATCCGGTTCTGAGAAGTCTCGATGGCAGTCGGGCCATGTCGCCGGGGTGAGGAACGTATCCGAACGAGGATCATGCCCCCGCCGTCCCGGCTACCCTCTGCTCGTGCCAAGGCGCATGCCGCCCCGTGCGGGGCGCTCTGGCCCCTGAGGCGGCCGGCCGGAGAGCCACGTGCGTGTGGCATGGACGGGCTCAGATAGGGTTCCGCTCATCCGGCGGGACCCATGGGGCGCTTGTTTGGCAATCCGTGTCAGGCTCACTCACCAGGAATCCAACACACTGTTGGCTGCATGACCACCCCGCCCGGGTGACGGAGGATGCGTACACAGTCCTTGGGAGGGGTCGACCGGGTGTTCCAACGGGCCCAGATAGCGCCTACGAGCTATCTGGGCCCGTTGGAACACCCGGTCGGGACACAGGTCCACCTTGTAACAGTTACAATACTGTTCGATATCAAGGGGTGGCACGTGATCTCCCGACTTCAGATTCTGGGGTGTCGCAACGAACCATGTGCGGGTAAATACGGTTTGCGTTGCACGGGTTGAAGCAAACCGAGCCGTGTGCGCTAGGCAGGGTGTGTACGCCCTAGGAAGGTCCGCAGGTTGCAGTTCTGGGTGTGCCGGGTATCGGCCTGAAGCGCTGGTGATAGCGACGACAAGCAGCAACCACATTTACAGTATCGTGCAGCGTCGTGAGGTGTGACGGACTCACTCTTCAGTGTCTGTGTGGCACAGGTAGGTGCCGGCCGGGCATGCAGCAGGGCTGGATAAAAGGACGGATAGGATACCGTATCGCATGCTTCGGCCGCGTGGGCGTCCCCTGCCGGCCTCTACAACTCACGACGCTGCGTGTTTAATGAGAAGCCCTTGCCAAAACATGCGTTGGGTCCACGCTGCACGTCGGGCTCCAGCCACGTGCAGTCCCACATGCAAAGGCATCAACACGAAATGCTGGCCATTTCTGTATGTCCCGCCGCTGGTTCGACGACTGGATGCAGGGATGGGTGCGTGGATGGCTGGGGGGATATTTCATGCAGACGTTGGGACCTGATGGCCTCCTGGGTGGGCGAATGTTACAGCGGATCACTTGACGAGGATTGATATCGGCGCCTCCCTACCCGGAGGGCACCCGGGCTGCATCACACTGAGCGACATTGCAACACGGCCTCCTGCGGGCTCCACCACCTCGCCATCCCGCCGTCAACCGTCAACCGCCCACCGAATAATGCCTGGTCAGTCAACCTCGTTCCCCCTGCTCGTCCGCCGGTGGGAGTTCAACACTTCCACCAGCGCTGACAGGAGATGATGCACCGACTATAGCCCGTAGCCCCCCTCTCCGCTCCTCTCCTCTACTTGCGCGGCAGCAGCTCCACATCGAACTCCAGCGTCGCGTTGGGCGGGATGACGCCACCGGCGCCACGGGCCCTGTTGCGCGCACGGCACACCAGGGGCAGGTTTCACTCGTGGCGGGCCTGGCGGCCTTCATCGTGCATGCACTGGGGTGCTACTGTGTAAAAGAGAACTGAGCCGTGGTGCTACTGTGTGTGGCCAGCACGAAATGCTTCAGAACCGGCCCTGCAGCACGTGGGGCTTCATGTCGGAGCTTCTTAGATAGCCTGCTCGCCTCAGCAGAGACATTCGGGCAAGGAAAAGGTTTTGCTAATGAAAAACCCAAAACCGCTCCCTAGTTCCCTACCCGTAGCCGAGCTCCGGCGGGATGACCAGCAGGCGCTTGCCGCCCTCCTTCATGGCCGGGATGTCCTGCAGGGAGCCGGGACGTGGGTGGGCGGGTCGTGCGACACAGCGGAAGAAACAGCACCGGCTGGCCACGCGGGGCAGCTACCCTCTTGCCGACCGTGAGCCGGCTGCGAGCTCTTGGATGCAGCCAGGACCACAGCGACTCATCGATTTAAGGAGCATTTGGTGGTGCTTTTGATGGCGGCACGGCTAAACGCGTGCGGATCATCAGGAGCAAACGGCCTGACGCCAGGGGCGTACTTCATGCAACTCTGCCACACTATGTACGATGGAGTAGCGTCTCGCTTGATGTTTGGTAGTACTTCGGGCCTACACAAGACAAACTTTGCCTGCTTTGACATCAGCGCAAAAGCGAATCGGCCGCAGTTGCTTCACGCCATAATTGCGGCGGCCGGCCGGCCACACAATGATGACCAGCTGCCCGGTTGTGTACATCAAGTTTGGCATATTGCGCACAAACGGGTTTCCCGCAAGCCATGAACGCGATCAGAGGTTTGCGCCACTGGGTTCCACTGCCCTGCCCACCACACAAAGCACACACCACATTGCAAAAGTGAAACGAACTGCCCGACGAGCACAGCGTGAAACTCGCGCGCGCAGGCGCAGCAAGGACACGCAGGTTGCTGCAAGAAGGGCGGAGCACACATTCCGCCGGGGCTTGATTGGGCTCGATAACCGATACCCGGCCGCGTTCAGCTCTCACCTCCGCACCCAGGATGCCCATGTCCCAGCCCTTGATGACCTGGCCCACTCCGATCTGCAGCGTGTCAAAGGAATTAATAGGAGCGTAGCGAAGCCAAGGATTCAGGGAAGGAGACGCATAGAGGGAGAGCGAGTTAGGAAATCGACATGAAGCCATTACAACCTGGCGTCGGAGGGAGTCTTCAAAGGTCGTGGAGCTGCCTGGCTGGCTGGCAGGCTGGCAGGTGCGACCTGCTCTGCGCGGCCAAACGGCTCACGTGTCACCACCAGACCGTAATCTGTATCCTCTCTCTCTACAGGCGGAAGAACATCAGTGTCGCGGGCATGCAGGCGTCGCTGTCACGACCTGTTGCTGTTCGAGGAGGTGTGATCTCTCTGTCGATTCAACCCGAGCGCCCGGCTACAGCAGACGTCCCTCCCAGAGAGGCTCTGTTAGCTGCCCATCTCATGTGGTTCAGGGTACAGGTGATCATCATCAGCAGGGGAGGTACACGTTTTGCTTACTGCAATCCGTGGTCTACGCGACCATACTTCTCATATCACTGCTAACTAGCGCCTCTGAAGCTCTTGGCCACATCGTGCATCGACATAGCACAGGACACGCTGGTTTCGCACCCCAGGGGTTGGTCCCGCTTCCGTGTTCCGCCAGGCCCCACTCCTGAGGCGACATGCCCCCAGCATGCCAAATGGCATCAGCACGAACTACTTTCCATTGCTGTGGCCAGCCCCAATCCCAAGGCCCTCAAGACTTGAGAAGAAGTTGGAGAAGAAGTGCCACTGCGGATCGCCGCGTTTGCGGCCGACCGCACCGGCAGTTCACCGACCAGTGCCTGGGCCCAGGAGGTGTCTCACCTGGAAGTTCAGCGGCTGACGACGCTGGTAGGAGGAATCGAACACGGCACCGCTGGTCAGGCGGCCGGTGTAGTGGCACCTGCAGCGCGGGGGATGAAGGAGAGGGACGGACGGCGGTGCCGGTGGGTCACCAAACTGTGGGCTGGTCACTGCAAGGAGCGCGTGGCTTACGGCAGACGCCGCAGTCGCATCGGCACTCCCTGCCAGGGCGGTGATGCGGCATTTTTCTGGCGGACACGGACCGTGCGAGGACAGAGCAGACGTGGACCGGCGTCACAGGTGGCCTCAGTGGGTGAGATACTGATGCATGCGGTGCATGCGGTGCATGCGGACTGGAAACGAGACAGGGGTCGCAGAGTGGCGCCCCGGACCTCGAGTGGCGGCCCGGGGCGCCACTCTGCGACCCCTGTCTCGTTTCCAGTCCGCATGCACCTCCACGAAACGTTCCGTCCCGAGATGGGAGCCTTACTTGATGGTCGAGCCCTTGACGGGCGACGGTCCGGTGCCCTCCTGCACGTCCTTCCACTTGAGGCCGCTCTTGCTCACGTTGAGCTCGCCAGCATCAGCTGCCACAGCGGGCAAGGTGGACACGGCGGGCAGGGTTGCGGCAGCCGCGATCAGAAACTCCCGCCGGCCAAGCACCTGCTGATCATCAGCCTGCAGGGAGCTGGCTTGAGACCTGCCTGACGCGCGAACGCGGGTGGTGAGGAGTCGCGCGGGTGCCCGCTGCGCCTGCGATATGCGGCCAGCACACAGCGGGAGCGATGGGGTCATCGGCAAAGAGTTCGCTATGGTTAGGAAATAACAGTGATGACCACATGATGAATGTAATGCGGATGAATGAAGCGCCAATAAATTCTGCCCAGTCCTTACCTTGGCCGTCAAGCGCCAGGCGCTAAGACGAGACTGCATGACCAGCGACATTTTGATGTAATACTTGCGACAGCTACAACGAGTACTCTTCAGATCAAGTAATTTCGGATATGCGACGGCAGTGCTCAGGCGCGTACGACGTTGCCGACACACGTCTTGTGCCAGGATCAATGCATACTGCCTCCAAACAATATCTTACATTAATTGTGATATTGAGTGCCCATAGGTTGAATACATGACGAAATTTCAAGATTACATCGTACCTGTTTGCATCCTGAAGCCAACAAAACGGACCTGTCGATAGTTTGACTATATGCAAACAAATGACGTGAAAACCGACATGCGCTAACTATTGATGATGATTCTAATTTCAGCCAGGCACCCAAAAGTAGTCAGCCGGCGGCGGCGGAGAATGCAGGATTCATGGAATTTCTTGTGGGGATTATCGAGTTGTTCTGCGATCACCACGTTGTGGCTTCTGTGTGTGAAAGTTCCATATCCGGCCGACGGCGTCACCAGCGGCCCAATCCCGCAGGTGGGTGATAATCCGACCTACTAAATAACAGGCGGGCACTACAGTCACAAAAGCTCAAACTTGACCAGAAACTTGCTAGAAATGCAAACTGCTATGCGCCGTGTGCCCAACGCAGCTCATGTTTCTATGAGTCCTGCTGTGCGCTGTGTGGTATCTTCAAAGGGCAGCTGTGTGGTATCTTCAAAGGGCAGCTGCGCGCCATACGGCCACGGACGTGCAGGGTTGTCACCTGCGAGGTGGGGAGGGAAGCCTCGGGCAACTGCGACGAGAGGTTTTACGAGCCCACACCAAGCCCAGCTCTATCGGCAAGACAGAGGATGATGAGCGTCGAGGCATGTTTGAAGATGGACTAGACGAATTCTCGATTCGTCTAGTCCATCATCAAACACGCCTCGACGCTCATCACCCTCTGTCTTGCCGATAGAGCTGGGGAAGCTTGGTGCGGGCTCGTAAAACCTCTCGTCGCAGCTGCCCGAGGCTTCCCTCACCACCTCGAAGGTGACAACCCTACACGTCCGTGGCCGTATGGCGACTGCGACGGCGCAGCTGCCCTTTGAAGATACCACACAGCGCACAGCAGGACACATAGAAGCATGCATGAGCTGCGTTGGGCACACGGGCACACGGCGCATATCAGTGTGCATTTCTAGAAAGTTTCTGGTCAAGTTTTGAGCTTTTGTAACTGTAGTGCCCGCCTGTTATTTAGTAGGTCGGATTATCACCCAGCTGCTACAGTTCGTGCCTGGGATTGGGCCGCTGGTGATGCCGTCGGCCCGATACGGAACTTTCACACACAGAAGCCAAAACGTGGTGATCGCAGAACAACTCGTGAATCCCCCCACAAAATGCCATGAATCCTGCATTCTCCGCCGACAATAGGATGACTACTTTCTGGTGCCTGGCTGATTCATCATCAATAGTTCGCACATGTCGGTTTTCATGCCATTTGTTTGCATATAGTAAAACTCGCGAAAGGTCCGTTTTTGTTGGCTTTAGGATGCAAGCAGGAACGATGTAAGCTCTAAATTTCGTCATCTATAGAACCTATGAGAACTCAATAGCACAATTAATGTAATGTAAGATATTTTTTGGAGGCAGTAGATCGCATGATCCATTGATCCTGGCATAAGAGGGTGTTTCCATATGGATTAGCGGCCACGGATTAACAATTAGCTTGTCGTGCACACCTTATCTGCGAAGATTAAAACTATACAACCAATGTTTCTAAATTGCTCTTCCTATAGAATTACATAGCTTAATTCACGTCATAGAATATTTGATACCTGGTCGCGACCAAGTATCAAATTGTCGACCAAAGGATTAGGAGGTCCCCTTTGCATAGGCATATAAAGCACATTAAATATATCATAGATTAGGCTTAGGAGCTAATTCGCCGGAAGGGCTAATCCACCGTAAGTGGAAACACCCTCTAAGACCGTTCAATCTGGGTGGGGTGAGGCTTCTACCGTAGAAGTACATCCCCAAGTGTGAGAGAAAGAATTTCACAGCATAGTTCACGGTTTTCAATGGTTTAAATTGCAACATGAAATTTATGAAGAGCGCTGAAGTTCTATCAAGAGAGCACCGCATTTCATGGTTAGAAGGAAAGCAAAGGCGGGAAGGAGCAAAACATGATGCTATGAAGAAATATATCAATAGGAAAAAAGCTTGCTTTTTGTCCTTCTTCTTCATGGGGGCGACCGATGCCGCAGCTGGCGAGAGAATGGTTGCCGACTCATTCTGGCCATCCATTAGTGCCTTTGCCACCGTGGCCAGAACGTCGCCCTGCTTAAGGAGAAGCTGCTGGCTGTTCTCCACAGATTGCTGCAGAGGCGCGACAAGATTCTTAACAGCGGTGTCGTCCATTCATTCATTCAGTACTAAAAGTGAATGTGCCTTGACGTTGTAGGCTCTCATTATTTGCATGCGCAACTGGGTGTATTGTTGAATGCGTGCGTATGATATGTATGATATGTTGACGGGACGGACGTCTGGCATGAGCGGTGCGCGCTTCTTGCTCCCATTGCTAAGGATACCTTAACCAATCACAAGCTTTCTTTTCCTATTTATATTTCTTCATAGCACCTTGTTTTGCTTCTTCCCGCCTTTGCATTCCCACTGGGCAATGAAATGCGGAGCACTCTTCATAGAACTTCGGCGCTCTTCGTAATTTTCATGTTGCCATTGAAAGCATTTAAAAATGTGCACCATGCTGTGAGACTCCTTCTATCACACTGAGGGGTTGTACTTCACTTGAAGCCTCACCCCACCGAGCCACAACCGACTTGCGGCAGTCGATCTGTCGCATGCTTGCACTGACGCGCTGCATCCCCAAAAGCGCGTGATGCAGTGAGCAATTTACTGACTGATTCTCGTATCATATAACCGTTACAGTGCGCTCCAAACGCCACATGGTTAACAACTAGCCCCGACTGACAGTTTCTAGCTCCTCTGGTTACATTCGTTCGAAAACAACACGCCCTGCAAAGACAACCACTCTGCTACGACCTGCAAGGGACACCCGTTAGCATTTTGTTCGACGCTGGACCAGTGGCCGGTTGTTGCTGCAATGTCCAAACCGGCAGAAGGCCGGTGGACACCGTAACGACCACTCCGTTGCAACCACCAAGCGCCCCACGCTGCCCACCCGAAGGGCGAACTCTCCCGGGCGGGCGGGCGGGAACTATGCCCCGGCAGAGGGGCAACAGTAACGAACAAGATTAGCAACAACGGCAGATACCAAGTAGCAACCCAGCAGCCGTTGAACAAGCAGTGACGGCTCTGCCGCGCCTTGGTATACTTGTACACATGTACAATCGAAATCATTTCACCAATCGTCGCTAGAACCTGACTTCCCTGCTATTCATACTTAATTGCTAGAGAAGTCAACGTATCTGCCTACCTGTACCTAAGGATCACATCATCTACAAAATTGGATGGGCACCCCCCCCCAAAAGTGACCCAGGTCAGGAGTTCCATGTCTGGCCCGGAGCACACTGCGGTTGTGGGAAGTAACACACACCCGCAAGTGCAGCGATGCAGTGGCCGTCTTTAATGCCTGCCCCCTAGATCCCATGAACCATTACACCCCGCACAACATGGCATATGGGTGCATCCCACATGCTACACGCCCTCATCCCCCTTGACCCCGGGCAACACATCTGTCCGCAGCGGACGAGGCGGCCCCGGCCACTCGCTGCCCCTCACCCAACATCCATCCCCGGACCCCAACTCGAGCTACACACACGGTCTGGCCCGCACCTGCTGGCCCGGGAGACTTGCCAGCCCACATGCATTTCGGTTCACTGAGCACCCAGTCGCTGCGTACCGTACTCGGGTCACTGGCTCCCCCCACACTCGGTGCTCTCTGTGGCCACCCATCAGCTCCTGAACCACTCTCCTCGCGCGCCGTCCCTCTCGCCACTCCCGCGCCCCTCCCGCGTCCTTCCCGCGTCATATCGCTCATCCCGCCAGCAGCAGCACCGAACCTCTCTTCACCACGGCAGCACCGATCCGTTGCGGTGCCAGAATGTCCCCGATGTCTCCAGCGACAGCTTGTTTTCGATGATGTCCACCAGGTCTGCGGCGCTCTCCTCCGAACCGATCACGCCGTCCATTCCTGGGTGGGAAGGAAGGGTGGTCAGGGAGAGCCCGGGGAGGTGAACATTGACTGGTGTGAGTACCGTATGTCGCATGGGACATTGCGGCGCTTGGGTACGTGCGGATTTGAGTAAGTGCGGATAGGAGGCAATCAGGCGGACTGGAGGGCGATGCCGCAAACAGAGAGAGCGAGAGAGTGAGAGCGGGGCGAGAGCGAGAGCGAGAGATGCGCCACACGGGAGACAGACCGTACCGTGGTACTTCTTGGTCATGTCAGTTGCCACGAAACCGGGGTGGAGGATGCCCACCTGACGTGGTGATGTGGAACATAACGTCCCAGGGGAATCGCAGGCAGGCGGGGAGGCAGGCGGGGAGGCGGTCTGGTGGAAGGCGGGCGGCCTCGATCCGTGGCCACGGGGCGCATGGGAACGGCAACATAGACGACGACACATGCACTGGCCGCAGGGTCTGCCCAGGTCCCTTCCTCGCCCTACCATGGATGAGGCGTTGCCCATCCGTTCCCAGAATCCATGCACCAGTTCAAGTTGTCAGCATGCAACGGATCCAACCCAACGGATCCCACGAAAGAATCCGTTAACAACATTGTAATTCGCAATCCGGCGCCATTGCCTGCCATCAGCTGACCCGCTTTCACTAGTGCAACACAACCTGCGCGCCCATCCAGTTTCCAGTGTCGTCACATACCATCCCAGCCCTGCCGCTGCCCCTCCCATCTCCCCGCCCACCAGGCCATTCACCAGAGAGCATTTCCAGCCACACCCCGCCTACCAACACGCTACAGGCTACCACTACGTCGATTCCCACAGCAAATATGCGACTGTCGCATGCCAACCGCACGCCGGCGCCACCCCAACCCTCCGCAGCCACCACTGCCACCGTACTCCTCTTACCGCCACCCCCTGAGGCTTCAAATCCACCGCCAGGTTCACGCCCAACATGTTGACCGCGGCCTTGCTCATCCGGTAGCCGTACTGTACGGCAAGAAAACGTGAGGATGTAGGGGAACCAGTTGGCATCGTGAAACCGCGCGGACAGGGGCTGCGCGACAGCTCACATGATTGGTCGTACAAGCAGCTGGTCAGTTCCAATGAGGGGAGTCACATCCTGGGCAAAACAAGCCACGGCAACGTCGAGCGACGGAGGGGTCCCCAATTCGAATGAAACAAACTGAAATAAACTGAATGTTTGAAAGGATGCGTGTTACAGGGGATGTAAGCAAAAACCCAGCACCAATCCAGCACGGACCTAGCACGACTGGACACAGGGGGCCGCTCGTGCGCTGGCCCCTTAGCCGCACCATTCCGTGCACATGCCAAGCCGAAGTTGAGCGAAAAGAATGCCCCAACATGTACCCCCCCCCCCTGTGTTCGCACGCGGAAGTGCACACGCGGACTGTGTGCCTGCCCCTGGCGCGGGGGCAGGCGCGGGCCCCCTACCGAAGACTTCGTGTCTGGCCGGGCTACAAGTTGCGCTGTGTTCCCGCCGTGGCGCAGCTTCTACACGGGCGGCACGCACGCACGCACGCACCCACAACGCGCGGTGGTCAACGATTCGGCCCATCTCGTGGGCGCAGGTTGCAAGGACTCCGGCAGTTCAGGTGGGCTACGTGGCGGCCAAATTGATTTATGCACTGGGTTGAGGGCCAGCCATGCACATGCCGTACTGGCAGTCTGTGCCGTACTTGCAGCAGTGGCGGGTGCGGCTGCGACGTTGCCTGGCGGCCCAGCATAGGCGACGATGAGATGTGACACCCCGCGTGCCCATTGTGGGTTGTAATGCTGGCCAAGACAAGGTTTCACTCATTTCGCACACGCACACGTAAACGCAGCAGCCGTCCGCATGGACAGTGAAGACGCCACAAATACCCGCCCGGTTGCTGACGTCTTGATCCGGAGCTAGGCCCAGATCAGCTCACCAACGACCGTATCTTCAAGCCTCCTGCCCCGGTTTCCTCTGATACATCCTGTCCATCCCGACTTCCTGCCCCGGCTTCTTTGTGTAGCTATCCAATTATCTAGGCCCCCAGTCCGGAAACCCACTCACGTCTCCGCCGCTGCCGTTGTCCGCAATGGAGCCCATCCTCGAGGTGATGATCGCAACCTGTGCGCGGGATCAGGGTGATGTGGCAGCCCGCCGCTCACGCTGCTGGGATGACGACGTGCGGGTGACACATTGGATGGAGAGAGAGAGAGAGAATGGGACCGTTGCAGCCGGGGCAGTCCCGCCAGGATCATCGTCATGCCCTCAGCTAAAGGATGCGGGCCCCGACCCGCCCCGCCTGCCCACAACGCTGCCGTCCCGCGGCCCCACAGCCAGTCCCATCTTCCCAAATCGAGAGAAGTCGCACTCGATCAGAGCGCCCACCGTATGCACCACCAGAAACTCCAGTTCCACGGACCTTGCAGCTTGACTCTGGACTCACGGACCTCCACCCCGCCCGAAATCGCGCCCGGCGGGCCTTTCCTAGCCTCATCGCACCTTAGAGCCCCGGCCCAGGGAGTCCTTGGCCGCCAGGTAGGTTCGCAGGGGCCCCAGGGAGTTGACCTCGAACTGCAAGTTCAGACATGAGTCCTACGGGTTGGAGACCGCCAGGCACCTCCTAGATAGTACGGCGCGGGACAGATCATACGGCATGAGCTGGCATGCGACGTAATTGTAGACGTGAAGTGTGCCCCTGACCCCCCACGCGAAAGGAGAGCGCTGACGAGCATTGGCAGTCGCTCGTCCTGCGTGCCGCCGTCTGGATCGTGCCGTATGCGGGGAATGATGCTCCCCAGAAGCGCCAGCACTAGCCCAGCCCCCTAATGCATACTTCCGCCATAAAGTACCTGCGCCCGAATGTTGTCTAGGTCCAGGTCAGCCAGGGAATCTTCCAAGAGGACGCCGGCGTTGCACACCAGTACATCCAACTTTTGGCCCTTGAGCGCGGCCGTTAGAGGTGCGCAGCCACCATCAAGGCCCACATCAACATCTGAACGCAATAACAGGATATGCATGGCAGTTCACGTATGTGTCGGGGCATTTGGTAAGCTTTAAAGTCCGCCACACGTTGATGTCAACGGCACCCAGCCGGCTGGGTACGGAGGAACGGTTTGAAAACAGGCTTCAGATTTTAAATTCGAATAAACTTACTGTTTACGATGTGCACATCCAGTGCATCAAGCTCCTGGCTTGACTTCCGGCAGGACGCAAAGACCTGGTAACCTTTCGCTTTGAATTTAGCGCAAAGCTGCAGACGTGCAAGAGATCAGTGATCCGAAAGAGTACAAACCGTAATCAGCAGCGTGTGCAAAATGCTTACTGACAGGCCGATGCCTCGATTAGCGCCAGTTACAACCGCAACTGGGGCCATGATGAAGTGACACTGATGAAAGGAATTTAAGATGAGGTTCCAAGCATTGACTTATCTTGTCCTGTCTCTGATGTTCACACGGGAAGGTGGTGCCTGTACGGCGCTGTACGCGACCACTCACCACGACGTACCCACTTGATCTCCATGACAATGCGAATGGCTGACGTGCCATTGCAAAGCGTAAACCCCTAATGTAGGGTGACCGTTTCTAAACGTGCCGGCGTGGGTCACAGCAGTGCCTACGTAGATAGGTTGGGTTCATCACCGGCCTTCACCGGTTTCGTCGTGGCTTGCGGGCCAAGTGTTACACAAGACCCATGTACGCATTTCAGTCATAACGGTGGGCACATTTGTGCCACTGGTGATCAACATGCATGTGCTCAAGGACTCCAGTGCGATGTGAGGCATGCTTGCTTGCGTCAGGGTGCGTGCGTCGTCTGTGCCTCCTACCTTCGCCTCTCATCTAGAGCTGCATCTGGCTTCACGACTGACCTCATCTATAAGATTAGGTATGACTGCGTGTCGCGACTACTGGGCGGCGGGGTAGGTCCATGATCGGGTGCATCACTGGACTGGGTGCATGAACGTGGTTCAGCATTCGCCGTTATCATTTCCCCGAGTGTAGAACGATGTGCAGTACATCCAAGAATCACCATTTGGTGGACGGAAAGACCGGCAACATCCGGTAAGCCTTTGCGTTTCACCGTACAAACTCTGAGTCGCCCGGTCCATTCTGATCGATACCCGAGAATTACCACCCTACGCACGCACTGTGCGGACGGAGGGTCGCCGGTAGTAATTATTATACATTACGGATTTTACAGCGGACCCCGCGGGTAATATTCAAGGTAGGTGGAACTACTCGATCGCCAAACTGCGATGAGTACTGAGCGCTTGCTGACGCCCTTGCTTACTTCCCCCGACACGTTGACTTCCCCCGACACGGCACGCGGGACTTCAGATCATTTTGTTGGCGAACGAAAACCGATGGCTTTTGCACTTCTTGAGAAGACCGTGCGCGCGTCACCCCTGCTGGATAACGGGCGCACCGCCTCCATCCCCCGGCGGACGTCCGTAACGAATCGACCCAGCGGGTAGGGAAACCATACCCGTACGTAGCCCTGACGGGCACGACGACGTGCGAACCTTCAGCGGCAACAAAGGGGACGTAGGGCAAGCTAAGTAAGCCTTTCGTTGTCCAGACTCGCTCGCTCCCCGGTGCGTGTGTGCGTGGCAGCGCCGTGAAGCAAGCTAGCTATCGAAGGGTTTTTTTAATAATAGCTATCTAATGAGTCTCACCAACACTGGCCGCTTATTAATCTACGTAAGTTAGGGTGTGCCCAGCAAAACATTGTAATTATTCTCACTATTGAATGAACGTCACAGCGGACCCCGAAAAGGGATCAACGGTATACATCAGTGCGCCCCAGAAGGCCCCACCGACAGTAAGACACCTCCGCACCGCAACGCCGCGGATAAAAACCACAGAGGGGCATAAACTCACCCAGGCAGCCACCGAAGCAAGCAGAGGCGCACAGCGGGGCATCACTACCAACGGATCGATACGCACATCAACGGGCGGGATCCCCAGCCAAGCACGGGGAAGGTCACCCACACACGCAGGCACCCCATTACCCAGCCAGCTAGCTACCACCACTCCTGGAGCACACAGCGCTGCCCCCTGCACCGCAGCAAGGCGGACCCGTAGCAATAACAGAGGACGGGGCGCCCGTGCCTCAGCTCTCACCAGGAGCGGGCCCTGCACACCGCGCGCAAGATTCCCCCCGACACTCTCAAAAAGAAGGGTTGAATGGCCCCACCGAGCGAGGTCCACCCACGCACGCCGCGGGAGGGCAAACTGGGCAAATCCATGAAGGCGCCCCCAGACGTCGGCGATCGCGCCGCTCCCCCTGCTCTGCCAACTCCTGCCCCCTGTGATATGTAGGTATGTATGGATATGTTTGTACCTGAATTTACGGGGCCACCTTTACTATTTTTGTATCTGGTTTTTACGGAACCCCTTTCACTTATAGTACATCGCGGAGTGCCGGGAATATGTTGAGTAATTGCTGAATCTTAGAGGCCGGCCTTGCTCGCCTGTAACGAAGGGCCGCCCCGGCCGCCTGTTTAGGTTTCGGCGATTCATCAACCGTTCCCAACCGCCATGCATACAAGTCGTTAGTTTGCCTCCGCACAATGACGTATATAATATATCATGTGCTATTCGTTCCAGAGACATGATTGCATTCCTTGGGCTTCGCTGATATCGCCAGTTTTGCAGTACAAGGAAGCAACGCGGAAGCGACGGCGGGCTGGCATATGTTTCAGGCACGTTTCGGAAGGATTTGGTCTATTAATGTGAAGATGTTGATTGTGAGTTGTTTATTCTGTTTTTATATATGCATTTTCCAAATTTTTACTTATATTCCATAAGCATGGCAGCCCCGTCAGTCCAACTGATTAGTAATGCACCAATCCACGAAGAATTACGATGGTGTGGTAGCCGTACGTAATAATCGCAATTCTACGAACCACATACGGTATCCTAACGCGTGTTAAGGTTTGATCATTATCATCCTGTCAGTGCATCAATTCGTAATTCTTATGATTATTCCAGGTGAAATTTTTTGTCTGCCATTTGATTGTACGGCATGCATGCATTTGCTAGCATTTGTTTCTACGAGGCCCTTATTTGCGAACAGGTCACGCATGTCATACAAATATCTTGAAAATATCACATAATTTAAATATAAATTACGCATTATCGCGGTGCGTTGTTCTGACAAGGACGTGAAGGACTGGATGGTACTCGTGGGCTTTGGGTTTGTGCACAGGAATTTGGAATGGATACCTCAAAGCTTGAAATAAAGGAACTGCAGTTTATCGTGTAAGCATGTAAGGGCCCGCCGGCTATCAGCAGTCTCGGGATCGCTCGATCGACTGACGGAGGCTATGGCTGGATTCGCGCCAACTTGCAGCGACATATATAAATAAACTAAAACTGCCAACCCCAAGCTGGAAATTGGTGCTGAAGTTTATGTCAAGGTGGATGCTCTCTTTGGCAGTCATCGCCTTGTTACCAAAGGCCGGTCATATGTCTACGGTAGAAGCGTTCGGCAACTGATTGTCGACTAAAACAAAAACAAATATTGTGTCAGACTGGACTGGACTTGTTCACAGGGTGCTGATGTTGTGGGCGCTCTGGCGCTCTCCGAAAGGCACCGATCGGCCTAACTGTCATTGCTTGGCTTGCATTGGCTTGGGCGACGCGCCTACACTTGTGGTAAAAGATAAAATTATTTATTTCATTCCATGCTTCTGCTGGTCTCGTTCCTCTCGCCCTTGCGTTGTTAGTGTGCACATTCAACAAGGTCCTTCTTGCTTTTTTGCCCCGCTTTACCAATGCAATCTAGTCTGTCGTTATAATATTCTGTCTGCGATCGGTTCTTGTATCGGGCCTGGTATCCGTTCTAGGATTCCGACCTTGTCTTATCCGCTCTCGTATCTGGATGGCCCTTTCGGCTCCTTTCCACTACTCGATCGGACTACTGGCATCCTAATAATTGCATGACTGCGCTTCTCAACTGCTGCTGGTTCTGTGGTCGAAGGGGGCGGGGCCCCGCTTCTCAAAATGCAATGCGTTCTGATGAGTATGCAGACAAAGGCCGACATCCCGTGCCGCGGGTTTACCCATCTGCGCCTGTCATCATAGCGTATCGGCCAGCAGCCTGTTGGACCCCGTAATACGTGTAGTCCTTCACTTCCTGCGTGTATCCGCACCAGTAATAGGACCCAAGTAAAGCTCGCACGTGCGTCGTACCGTCGTACAAGCATGCACGTCCTCGTACCTGCACCGGCCCCCCGCCCCAGGGGGACGTTCGTTGTCGCGCCTCGCCGCCCGGATCTCCCGGCGCGGCCCATAACTTGATGTGATTCTCTGGGCCGGCTACCGCTCCTGTAAGTAGCTCGTTGCGCCTGTTTGTCCTGCAAGCGAGAAGCTTGTTTGCTGCCCCATTCGTTGTAACACTGCACCTTAACTGCAACACTGATGCGGGTCCGTCCTCGACGCTCGACCCCGCCTGTTGCGTCGGTCCCAAGCCAGGACACCGTACGTAGATTCTGCAGGTCCTGCCAGTCAACACACAGCTTCATCATTACGCGCGTGTACCGTATGTGTGTCCGCTGCATGCCACCTACCGCGCACGTCGCCTCTGCCCTCGTAGATTGCTTGGTTGTGTATGTGATGCCGGCGTTTGCTTGCTTGCCCGGCCTATCATTTCATTTGCAAGGCAGTAAGTAAGGAAGTAAGGGAACAAGCAACCTGCCGGGCCATCGCACGCCGGCAATCCACCAGCAGCAGCCCTTCAGGGCTCTCACACACACACACACACTCAGCTTTTCTCCTTGATAACACACACACACACACCAACACACCCCTCGGGCGGGTTGCATTCCTAAACACACACACCTCTGTCGACACATCGCTTCTCCCTCGTGGCGGCTCAATTTCCTTTTGCATCGGGACGCGCACGTGTGTACGGACCGATGATGACCGATGATCGAAACGGACCCGACCACCGTTTCACCCTGACAGACCTGTACCCCGACAGACACACAAACAACGTCGCCATCGCCTATATACCGGTAGCTAGGTCCGTGAGGCGGTCAGCTCAGTGAGTCCGTGATGCCGATCTGCTGCGCCTGCCCCTGCCCGCCCCTGACCAAACTACAGATGAACAGTAGCTGAACAGTATTTTTTGTAACCGTTGCAAGGTAGACCCGTATCCAGACAGGGTGTTCCAACGGGCCCAGTTAGCTCGTAGGCCCAGTAATGCTTGATTGCTGGAAGTACCGTAAGGCGTCTCTCCATCCCACCTGACTGACCGACCGACCGACCGACAGACAGACCGCACGTCAGTCAACTATAAATCTCGATCTAGCTAGGACGGCAGCGCACAGCGGCAATCCCCTGCCCTGCCGCTGGACAGCGTAGCTACCTTACGTATGTAACCCTAAATACCCTCCTGATCCTGCAACCGTTGGTTACAGCATGGTGTTAGGCTGGACCTTGAGGGGCTACCCGACATCCTACGGCGGGTCTACATCCTGCTTCGTTCCATCCATCCGCACAGCGCATGTCGATCGTCTGTGGGTTTGCTTGCTACAGCCACCCCAGGTCGTCTGTGGGTTTGCTTGCTACAGCCACCCCAGGACGTCTGCGGGTTTGCTTGCTACAGCCACCCCAGGTCGTCTGTGGGTCCGACCCTGGGCGGTCGATCCGCACACGCCGTCTCCGGGCTTGCTACGGCCTATTGCGGACCACAGACTTCGAAAATTGTGGTGACGGTGCGCCGACGCCGCTCTATTCGCGTGAAATCCCACATCCATCCCCACCCCGCGAAAAAATATTTACCTACTTGCGTCATAAGGATTGTATCACGGCAATTCAAGTGCGACTGTCTTCCCCTGATCCACCGCCAATCAACCAGCCGTCGTCCTACCTGCTCTATGCACTGTAACAGCAATAAGTGTTCGGCCATTGTGACTGTTGCTCGTTTGAGTTCCTATCGAGGCCCATCCTGCGGCCAACGTCATTGGTATCGCTCGAGACCGATTCGTCTAAGAAGTCAAGGACAGGCGTCGGCCTCGGAAATGCAAGAGGCAGTCCCGAACCCTCCCAGGACCCTCAACCTCACCCGCTGCGGCGCTCCGCGTAGCCAAGCGAACGCACCATTTCGACCGCGGGACAAGACCGCAGAGCAAGCAAGCCCTGTCGCCGTCCGCAACCGCCTCTGCGAGCCCCCAATTGCATCTTTTCAACGCTTGAATTAAAACACATCGTCTGCGGGGTGATGGACCGGCCCCGCGCCGCGCATTCAGGACGTCCCGCCCGGCCCCCCCCCTCCCCCGCCGCTTCGACGACGTGATATGTGCCCGGAACCTCCCCCCGTAACGACCCTTCCCCAGCGCAGGTAACTGCCCTCTGCAGTATGCAAGCAAGCGGTACACATCCGTGTTGCCGTAGCGGAAAATACATCCGTGATTGCCGTATGTAGTGCTGACCGCAACGGACCGCCGCGTGCGTTCGTGCGTGGGCCCAGAAACGGTAGTTTCAGGTCGGCGACCGACTGCTGCCAGCTACTGCCCCCATGCCTATCTAGGCTACATTCGGTACCACGTCTTGCGTCACGTCTGGACGATGTCGACTTCCCCCTTTTTAATCCCCCTACTCACACCACAACCACCAGCACAAACACCTTCCCAACGGCACCTCAACTGCAAGCGACCGTTCCTATTTTGACCGTACCTATTTTGACCGCACCCAAACGAGTAATCCACACACGCATACACCTCCCCCAAAGTATCCGGGCCTGGGCAAATGTGGGTGGGCTTCTCATTACACACACACACACACACGCACACACCTGCGGGTTTCTTATTAAACACACACGCCTGCTGTCCGGGCGGGTTGCTCACCAACCACATGCGCGCCTTTCCGATCAATTTCCGTCTGCCTCCTTCCCCCTTAAGCTTTGGCGGGTCCCTAGGATGCCGAGTCCCCCTCCGGCGACGCGGGCTTCCCCTCCTCCATGATCGCATCCGTCGAGCCCGCGGGCCCCTCCTTCCCTGGAGCCTGCTGCGCCTTCGTCCCCCGCTCGCCGCCGCCCCCGGCCTTCTCGTCCTTCTTCTCCACCTCCGCCTTGGCCTCCTGCGGCTGCTTTTGTTCCCCCTCGCCCTTTACCTCCGTTGGCTTTTGCTGGGGTTGTGCAGACTCGAGAGCTTCCGCCGAGGTCCCCGCTGACGCCGCCGGTACGGCGTCCTCCATCGGCGTGTCGTTCACGCCCGCTGCTGCTGGCGGCGCCGCTGGTGACTTGCTGGCGGCGGCAGGGGCAGCCGGACCCGGCCCGGACCCCGCCCCATCACCTTGCTTCGCCCCGACAGTGGACGGCGCGGCAGCGGCGGCAGCCGTCGGAGGATTGGCTGCCGGCGCAGCCGGCGGCGCCGCTGCCACAGTCATCGCCATCGGCGGGTGTGACGGCATCCCCCCAAGGACAGGACCGGCGGCGCCGAAAGTGACGGCGCCGGGCGACGACGCCAGAGCTCCAGGCGGGAGGGCCATGAGCGCCAGCGCCGCCGCCGCCGGCGTCGCAATCGCCGTCGGCGGCGCCGGCCGGCCTGCGAGCGAGTCCATGATGCCTTTGACGGCAACCGCGAGGTCCGGCCCCTTGACGCTCGTACACACAAGCTGGATGGCCTGCGCCTCCGCCGCCGTCAGCCCCGGTCCCGTAAGGCCCAGCGCGCTGACGTCAGGCGCCAGCGGGAGCGCCAGGTGCTGTACGAGCGTGGACGCCAACATCGCGGCGCTCTGCAGCTGCGCATCAGAGATGGCGCCGCCGCCGCCGCCTGCGGCGGCGGCGGCGACGGCGGACGTTGCCGTGGTCGGCGCCGCGAGCCCGCCGCCCGCAGCGGCAGCACCGGGTACCGTACCTGCCGACGGCGCAACCGCTCGGGCGCCGTTTGCCGTACTTCCTCGCGTCGCCGCCACCGCCGCAGCCGCCTGCGCTGCACGTGTCGGAAGCCGGATCGTCATGCTGCCCGCTCGTCCAGCCGCCGCCGTACCAGGGTGAGAACCCTGCTGCTTGCCGGCGTCGCCGGCTGCTACTGCCGCCGCCGCCGCCGCCGGCTGCTCCGCCTTGCGCGCCACCGCCCCTAAACCGAGCTGCTGTATGAGCGTCAGTGCCGCTTGCCTGCTCTGGTCTATATGGCTTGTCGCCCCCGCATTGCCCGTGCCGTTCGCGGCCGTCGCCGCCGCCGGCACCGCAGTGCCGTCAGTCCCGGTCGCCGCCGGCGCCGCCGCGGCTGCCGCCGCCTGCTCCTGCCGGGATCTCTCCCGCTCCCGTTGCCGTTCCCGCTCCCTCTCCCGATCTCTCTCCCGTCGCTGCTCCTGCTTGACGCTGACGCTGCCGTTGGCGCCCGGCGTGCCGCCTCGACTTGCGGCGCCACCTCCGGCCGCCGCCGCCGCCGCCGCTGCCGCAGCCGCCGCCGCGGCCGCTCGTCGCTGCTGCTGCGTGAGCGGCTTGTCGGCCGGCAGCGCGATCGAGGTACTGACCCCGAGGAGGTCCTTGACGCAGCTGAGAACGTCCAAGACGGTCGGAGGCGCGAGGCCCCCTTGACGAGGCCCCATCTTCAGGAAGCCGCCTGAGGGTGGGTTGGGTGGAGCAAGGGTTTTCAGGGTACGCGGTTACTGCGGGTTACTTCAGAGTTACATCTCGAATCACGTCGACGGGTGGGAAATAACCGCTCCCCAGAGTACAGCCCACGAGGCCAAGTTGAAGGCGTCGGGTAAACCGACTCATAATGGATAATGCTGGCTGGGGTACCCAATCGTATCGGTGCCCAGAACGATAACACAAAAAGACGGCCACAGATAATGCGATGGAGGCGGCGTCACTTCGCAGCAGGATAGACACAACAGTCGCTGTCAGCCCGCCATTGGTTTGGTTCTTAAGGCAACTACCCTAGCCGCCCGAACCGCCCCAAACAAGATACAGATTGGATCCCTTTGGCCCGCTGCTCTGCCCGGCATCTCATCAAGGACGCCCCTGCAAGTCACCGACAACCCTGCAAGGCAAGGACGCCCCTGCAGGGCAAGGACGTCCCTGCCAGGCAAGGGCCCCGCGGCACCCCGCGCACCTACGGCCTTGAAGCTGTGCCTCCACTTCTTGGCGCTGCTCTGCGCCACCGACGCCTCGAACTGGGCGGGTGTGGTGGGTACCAGCGCGCCGTTCTCCCCCTCGTACACCACCTTGGGGCAGATGTTGCCGTTGACGTCCACCTGGCCGAGGACAAGGACAAGGACAGGCGGGCGCGAGCGCGGGAGGGGGGGCGAGCGCGGGGACGGGCGGGGGGTTGCGGGACGCGCTCAACACCAACAGCAGGGCATGCATGGCACGGTGACGACGACGACGACGACAACAACAAGGGCCGTGTCAGGTGTCGTGGTACGGTTCCAGACCCGATCCAGACCCGATCCAAATTCCCGACCTCCGAGACCTCTGCGCCACTCGTCAAAACGCGGAGACGGCCTCCCCAGCGATATCAACTGGATGGCAGCGATACAGTTAACTAGCGCGATACAGTAAACTAGCGCGATACAGTAAACGCGATCATCATGTGGGCCGTACCTCGTACGACATCCAGCCACGGGACTTGTCGCATGTGATGATGACGTACACAACGGGTCCCGACGGCTTGCCGTACGTCGCCGACGCGGGGTCCAGTACGGTACGGAAGTGCGCCTTCACCTCCGTGAGCGTTGCCAGCTGCATTCCCGCGGCGGTGCCAGAACCGTCCTGTCGCGCAAAGCCTGCGGGTTGTACATCAAATCCAACGCGCACCGGAAATGGCGTTGTGTTGTGTTGGGTTGTGTTGGGTTGGGTTGTCCATGCAGTAGATACCTGGACCTGGCCGGATATTGGAACTGAAGCAGTAAACCTGACGCATTAGACCTGATACGGGACGTGTTGAGGACTCGCATGCAGGGTAACCACCCTCTTGCCGATACCCCTTCCCTCCGCGCCGCATCGATTCACTGGCCTGATCATACCAAACACGGCCGCTATCTTACACAGCGGCGTGTCCAATCCGACAATCCGTGTGCAATACCCGGCAACTATGCACCACAATAGGAAAACCCCCCCCCGTCCTGTCTACCAATGTCCTGTACCCCCTTCCCTGAACCCCCTGCAACCCACGAGCCCCAAAACACGACGATCAAAGGATTCTACCCATCCCAGCTGGTCTCCCCGCGACGGCCTCATCCAGATCACCTCCCCGCCTCCCTCCCCCCAACCATATGTCTTACCAATTTCCTGTACCTCCCCCTACCCGGGCACCCACCGGGCCACCCACACTTGGTCCGCCCGCACAAGTGGACCAAGGGGGCACGGCCCCCTCACCCGCCACCACCTACTCCCCACCCACCACCCACCACCCACCACCTACCCAGGAATTTAATCTCTTCAGTGGGACCCTCTTCCGCCGCGTCCTCCTCGCTCAGCGCCGACAGCTCCGCCCCGGCTGCGATGTCCCGGTACATCACCGGCCGCGAGAACGAGCCGTCAAAGGCCATCAGGAGGGTCGATTTGCGACCCTGGGCTCTGAAGAACAAGGTGCCGTACGGAATGCCGATTGTGAGCAGCGGCGACATGCTGCCGCTGCCGCCAGCGGCGGCGGCGGCGCCAGTGGCGGTGTTGCCGTTGCCGTTGGCGGCAGCGGTGCTGGCGCTTGCTGGCGGCGGCGATGCGTCCCCAGAGGGTTCCGTCTGGGGGATCGGTGAATTGCGAGGGTACGGCGCGGTACGGCATGGCGTGTCTGCCTCAGCTGGAAGCACCCACATACGCTTTCACCGCAAAGCCCCGGAACATCCTAGGAACATCATCACCAACAGCCAGCCGTCATTACAGCCCCCAAACGGTATCACATGGACAGAGCGCGCGGCACGATTTGAATCGTGCACAGCAAAATCTGCAGCGCGATTGGGAAATCCCCCAACCGGTTCCTTTATTGGGGGCGAATCCCCCAACCGGTCCAACTGGGCCCGACTGGCAACCCCTTACGTCCGACTCCGTCCCGTCCCACCTTGGCTCTCTTCGCCGGCAGCGTCGTCTCCGCGTCCATATCCCAACCGGCGGGCGGCCGCCGCTGCCGCTGCTTGCGCTGCAGCGACAATGGCAGCTCCTCGCCTTCCACGGCGGCAGGCGCGCTGCCGCGGCGGCCCTTGCCAGCGGGCGCCGCCGCAGTGGCTGCTGCTGCTGCCGCTGCTGCTGGTGGCGCCAGCGGTGGCTTCTCCGCCGCAGCGGTGGTGGGCTTCTGAGTCACTGGCGGCTGTCCCCCAACGGGCGGCTTTTCTGCAGCAGATGGCGGCTTTCCGGTAACCGGTGGCTTCTCGGCTGCTTTTGGCTTTTCCGTGGCTGGGGGTAGCTGCTCTGCCGGCGGCGGGTCGGCGTCCGACTCGGGGGCGGGGCTGGAGCTGGGACTGGGACTCGGGGAGGCCGATTCGATGGCGGAAGCGCCGCCATCCGAAGCAGCGCATTTCATGTTCTTCCCTGCGGGCTCGGAAGCTGGCTGGGAGGCGTCACCGCTGGCCTCCGGTGCGTCTTCGCCGTCGGTGGAAGGCGACTCGGGGTTGCTCGCGGGATCGGTGGCCAGCTTCGAGTCGGCCGCGGCGGTTGCTGTTGCGGCGGGCTTTGGCGCCGCCGCGGCGCCGTCAACCTCCATGGAATCCATGATTTTAGGAATGGTGAAAAGTTGTCGTGGAAGCGCGGCGGCCACGCCCTGCGCTGCTGCCGCCCAGACGAGGCCTTTCTGTTGCTGTCGGCTTCGTTCTGCCCGCTAGAGCAAGGGATTTTGCGAACAGACGTCGACGGCTTTCAAAAGTATGTTAGATGTGAAAGATTTAATGTTCAGCCACAGGCGTCGCCGTCGCCGTTGCTAGCGCGGACGGAAAGGGCGCGTGATGGCCAGAGCGGAAGCGGAAAGCAGCTCCGGCAGCTCAGCCCTGGCGACGCCTTGACGTCCAGGACGTGGCAGGGCACAACGCTAGCCTCCGAAGCCGTCAGCCGGCACGGTTGTGAGAACTGAACTACCGCCCTTTCTGAACGGGATGTGAGCCTTGCACAAGAACGATGTCACGTAAACAAAGCACGTTAGAACAAAGCTTGCGAATACAAGAAATAGCTTCCTCAACCGGCAGTTTTCCTAGTATCGGATTGGCGGAAACCTTCATGGGCCAGCGGCGCCGCTGAGGCGCCAGAGCGTACGACCGGCGCCGTTCGCCGCGCAAGGATTATGCGACAAGAATACCGCATCTTTGCAGAACGAACGTCAACGTCTTATTCGGCCTCGGTAACGCAGGCATGCGATAGTCGCCAAGTCAGTTGCCGCCTCGAGTGTATTTGCGTTTCGGGGGCCCGGGCAGGTGCTTGCCTCCCGTTCCATTGAAACGTTCAAAGATATAGTGTGCAAACTTTTAGGATTGCCGGCGCCAGGTTGCGTGCCGCCCAAGCAGGATGCCCTTAAACCCTGGCGTTGCCAGTTTCGCAAATGCCTGGCGCATGCGTGTAGAGATGCGACTTTCAAGCCATTGCCCAATAATAATGATGCCGCCAAACAAATACTCAGGCCCGAGGGCCAGCCCTCAAGGCTAAGTTCCTTATTCTTTGACATAATTGGCTGGGAATAACATGGATTATATCATGCTTTCCTATTCCTAATGTAGCCATTGTTACGGTGTTTCCGCTAGTGACTTCCGGAGAAATGTGCAAATGTCGTCATTAGATCACATCGTGGGCCATACTGCACGACATCAAGACTACTTCAGGCTAGAAGTTTAATAACTATTTCGACGTAAAACCCTTCAGCTGTGATCTTGGAGTGTTGCCAAGCGAACCGCGCATCAGTGTATTGGTATTACGGTGGACGACCGGCCCTGCCGCAGGCATTAGGCCAATATTATGCAGTGTCTCCGTATCGGCGTAAACCCAATCCGTATCTGGGTGAAACGCGCGCGCGTGGCGATCCCTTTCGTTGCTCAACCGCACATTCGTGTCGGTTCCCAAGGCCGCCCTTTGTCGGTCGGCCTGTCCGCAACTACCCGCACGAAAGGCGTCACCGGCGCAGAGGAGCGTCCGGACGATTTCACCATGCTGGATGACGATGTTGCTGCGCTGTTCAGCAACGCCATGCCGAAGGTGGAGATTGGCGCGCTAAAGTTCCTGCAGGTAAACGTGCTGCCCCACCCACAGGCTGTATATTTCGCAGACGGACGGGTCCTTGTGAACTGTGCTATCGCGATGCGCAAAGCACTGGGGGCACCAGCGCACACCGCCGGTTGGCCGGGTCAAGTCGTGCACAGACGTACCCACCCCGGCTTTTCGCCGTCGGACTTTGATCTGGCAGGCACCGCGGCTCGTATCACCCATCAATTCCTTACGTCCACTGCCCACTTCCTGCCCCAGATGTACCCTGACTTCGACGGCCGCGGCGTCAAGATCTGTATCTTCGACACAGGAGTCGACCCTGGTGGGGGGATTGGGGGCATCACCTGGCGAACAGGGTGGTACTTGCGGGGGGGGGCACCGGGCTCCGAAACCCAGGCGCCCCCGGTGCAAAAACGGAGCAGCAGCAGGGATGCAAAGCCGGGCTGCCCCCGCGCGGTCAGGACCTCGCAGGCACATCCGCGGTTGGGGCGTTCACCTCAGGGCCACACAGACCTCACACCAGGCGTGCATTCATCGGGCCTTCGAACGCGCAGCGGCACAGATCACCTTCCGATCCGAGAGACACGCGGACGGGCCTTACTCCGTGGCCACGGTGTCAAGAGACGAGCGCGATGCCGCAGCGCCCCGTCCTCCAGCGTCTTTTGACACCCGCTGCCGCGGCTTGCTGCTTACACGCCTTCCAAGTCTCCCTGCTCCTGAAAATCATTTGCTGCGAACCAAGCACCTCAGGTCATGGCGCCTGCCATGCCACCGTGTCGTGTTGTATCGTACACACCCGTCCCATAAACGGACGGGCTCGCAGGAAGGGCACGGGTACAGCCAGTCGGGGGCTGTCGAAGCCCGCCCACTCCTGGGCAGTTTTCGTTTTGACCCTCCCTTCCGGATGCCCTTCACGGTCCGTTTGGGTCCCTCCCCGGCGCCCCGCAGGTGCTGCGGGGCTGCAGGTCACATCAGACGGCAAACCCAAAGTGGGTTGTGGGGGAATGGGTGGGTCGGACGTGGTTCGCGGCTCGGATGCACCGGCAGGGCGGCCGGTTGCAGTCTGCTGACCGGGTGTGACCCACCCGGGCGGAGACTGACGGAACCCGGAGGGCCCCGAGCCGATGCTGCTCGGGCTGGACGGGTTCAGGGGCGTTGGGGGCCGGCTGGGTTTTCCAATAGGTTGGTGACCGTTGGATGGGACCGTTGGGTGGAACCGCTGGATGGGGCGGCCCCCGGGAAGGAGGCTACCGATGATGCTGGCTTTGTCGAGCTTTGTCGGGAAAGGCCGTTTGCTGCAGCGATGGATGGGGCGGTTTCGTCAGTGAGGTCCGGTGGGGGCTCGCCCACGCGCTCGCGTAAAACACCCTGCGCACGCGGTTATTATCCAACACGCACTCCCAGAACGTCCCCAAACGCTCCGGGAGGGGTCGGCGGGAGAGCAAGGTGGTTGCAGGGTCCGCACCTGAGGGGGTCCGGGCCACCACAGTTTTGGGTTCCCCGCAGATTTGAGCCGATGTTGGGTCGAAACAATCAGGTCATGGCCAGAACCCAGATCATGGACAGGACCAGAACCCAGATCATAGCCAGGGTGTCCCACATGATGGTCCAGAGTCCAGGTTTTCCCCCACGCGGCTCGGGTGCCTTGCCTCGGACGCGCGCAACAGCCCCTCAGTTTGGCTGTGCGAGAAAGAAATACATGAAAAACGTCGCAGACTCGTCGTGGTCGCCCCCACCCAGTCGCCTGTGAGAGCCACGCGCGCGCGGCCTCGCGCTCATGCTCCGCGTCCGTGTACCCAATGGATGTTCGAACGACCCGCCGCGCGGGTCTGTCTGTCTGTCTGTTTGTCTGTCTTGTCTTGTGGCCTGTGCGCAGATTGTGGACGTGGTGGACTGCACCGGCAGCGGCGACGTGGACACGTCCCGGGTGGAGAGGGTGGACGCGGAGGGGTACATCCAGGGCGCCAGCGGCCGGAGGCTGAAGCTCAACCCGGACTGGAGCAACCCCACGGGTGCGGCCCGCGGGGCGGGGACTCAGGAGGGGGCGCCGGATGGGCCCGGCAATGGAGGGGGGACCGTGGAAGCTGACCGCTGCCGCGCGCCGCCGCCACGACCGCTCAGGGGGCGTGGGCACAAGTGCTCACGGAGCTGCCGCCGTCGCCGCGGGGCCGCGCCGCGGCCCCGCCGTGGTTGTCCTGCCTTCCAGGGGAGTGGCGCGTGGGCTGCAAACATGTGTACAACCTCATCAGCCGCACGCTCGTCACGCGGCTGAAGGACGAGCGCAAGAAGAAGTGGGAGGAGTCGCAGCGGCGTGCTGTGGCGGAGGCGGTGGCTGCGCTGTCCAAGTGGGTTGGGGGTGAAATGGGAAATTCGTACATTTCCGTTGGGATAGGTAGGCATATTCAAACTGCGCTTAATGGGTGAGGGGGCGGTAGCGGCTGCGGGGTCGCGGACGAGGGGTATAGGAAATTGGTAGACATATTTGCGGACGACGGGGCACACGGCCTCCGAAGCCTGCGGGTTGCAAAGCTGTAGTGTGCGCGCGGGATCGCGGACCGACCCACGCGGGTCGCTGAAGGCGGGCCGCCCGGGGTTCACGGTGGTGAGGCGGCAGCTTGGGAGCGAGGGACACGCGCGGATCGATCTGTACGACGCACAGATTTCGCGGCGATGCGATGGCGGGCGGCCGCAGGTTCGACAAGGAGACGCCCGCCTCGAAGCTGAGCTCGGATGTCGCCAAGAAGGAGCGCGGCGAGCTGGAGGCCAGGGTTAACCTGCTCAAGGTGAGGGTGTGGGGGGATGGTGGCGGGAGCAAGGGGAGGAGCCAGGGGGGCGGTAAAATAAGGGCACGCTGCACGGGCCCCGGACAAGGATGAGGGAGGGAGGTGCCGTACCGTCGTTTACCCGTTGCTCTCTTGACGGCCAAGGGCTTTCGTGCCTTCGCGGACGCGACGCTGAGTGCGGGACTGGAAATTTGTCAGGGACGTGTGCTTGCGGGTTGTTCTGGTCTCATCGGCCGCATGCTGCATCTGGGTCGCTCAACTGGGCCGTCTCCCGCCGCGGTGGGTCCTGCAGGAGCTGGCCAAGCAGTACGAGGATCCGGGTGCGTGCGGGAGCTCCAGGAGGGACATGAGGGAGGACATAGAGGGAGGGAGGGCAGGAAAGGAGGAAGGGAGGGAGGGCAGGGAGGGAGGGGAGGAAAGGGTGGGCGGCGGTGGGGGTTAAATTGAAAAAAGAAATAAACCCGAAGAACGAACCCGGGCACACCCAACATAACTCAGTATACTTACGTCGTGCGGTACCTGCATAGCAATGGAAAGATATAGACCGCGCGCGGGCGCGTGGCGGCGCGGCCGCGCTGCCGCCCGTGCAGTAGCAAGCAAAAAGCGAACTCGACCCAACCCGGAAAGGACAGATACTATAAGGCGGTGGGGGCGATGCGGCCCATCCGCCACGCAGCGGTCTAAATCACCGCGTCCTCGGTGTGCCCGGGTTAGTTCAGGCACATGCGTTTCCGTTTCAAACCGCCCTCCGCCCACCCACGATACGCCTGCCAACATCCTCTCCCCTCCCCCCGCCACCCACTCGCAGGTCCGCTGCTGGACTGCGTGGTCTGGCACGACGGCTCCACGTGGCGAGCCGCCCTGGACACCTCCCAGCTGCACGAGCCGGGCAGCGGCCGGGGGGCGCTCGCGGACTTCAAGCCGCTCACCAACTACGCCCTGGAGCATCAGTACGGCACGTTCAGGTGGGGATGCGGTACACCCGTCCCTGGGCCCGCGGTCTCATAGGTGCTGGAGCTCCCACAGCCCAGCAGCTGGGCCCCCCCCTCGCCATGGCTTTCCAATCATACATGGCAACGGACGTCGACTCGGGCAGTGAGCGCAGCCAAGCATGCATTTTTCCAGCACTGCAATATTCTCCGGACCATCAGCAGCAGCAAGGCCGGCCTGGCTCGGACTGAGTGGGGGTCGGGGCCGGGGGTCGGGGGTCGGACTTGGTCACTCATCCGTCTCGGGGTTCCCCGTGCGGGGGGGGGGACCAACTGCGGGCCCTCTCTTTCGCACTCTCCCGCCACCCCATCCTAAGATCCTTCCTACGCTGTTTGTCTGTTTGTCTTCTCGCGCGCGCCATTCATACGGACATCGGAGTTCAGCGCATCGGCAACCACCGCGGGCTGCGCCGCACCCTTCCCCCCCCCAACGCGCGGCCCCCCGCTTCTGACCGCAGTGAGCTGGACAGCTGCAACTTCGTGCTCAACATCCTGGAGGAGGGCCGCACGCTGTCAATCGTGGTGGATTGCGGGGCGCACGGCACCCACGTGGCGGGCATCACCGCCGCCTACTTCCCGGAGGACCCGGGCAGCAACGGCATCGCGCCGGGTGAGTTGGGGCGGGGCGGGGATGGGCAATGAGACGGGGTCGGGTTGGTCGGGTCGGTTGGGTCAGGTGTCCCGCCCTGGAGTCCTTCTGGGCTTGATCTCTAATATGATTTTTACGTGAAATTCACATTTGTCTGATGAGTTTCACATTTGTCTTGTATGGTATCGTTACATATCTCGGGGCCGGGTCGGACGCTGACCGGGGCAGCTACCCTTGCCAATCGGGGAGACCACCGAAGCACTCCTCAATTGAGGTGGGGTGTACCACTTGATCCTTCAACCTACTCAACTTCCACGATGTCTGCGAGGGTTCCACGCACGCCACCAGCGCCTGATAACATCCATCTGCCTCGATCCACGACAGCTCGTCAATTCCAGCGAACTTCGTCTGCAACGGTTAGCTTAGGGAATAAGACGTCAGTTCTGGGGGCAGTAAGCTGAAGCTCTCCTGGAAACCAACCCTCTGCCAGCAGAAACAAATAAGCAAAAAACAAAGTTCCCTGACCCTGGATAGAATGTTATGCATCACCGCGCAAGAATGCGCGGGCATGACCGAGGGCGTGCAAGTGCAGCCGCTGGTTCAGGCAGCTACAGCCTGTCTACAACGAAACCAACCCTCATTTGTGCAGCGAGAACCAGAAGCAAGGGCCTAACTAATCTCTCCCCTCGCTTTCTTCGGGCGACTATCTGATCGGGCGACTGATCAACCATCAAACTCATCGAATGGAGACCGCCCACCCTCTCAACTTCCCACAAACACGTTGGGGCTCACAGGGAGGTTTTTAAAATCAACCTTTGGGGCGCCAAAAAGGTAAAATTGACCCCGGTGGGGATTGAACCCACAACCTTCGGATTTGGAATCCGACGCGCCACCATTACGCCACGGAGCCGCGGATGTACATATTTGGTTTGCTCGAGATAAGGTGGTGCGGCCCTCGCAAGTCTGCGCCCCTTCTCCCCCTCTTATCGCCTTCCCCACCGCACCTCCCTCCCGTGCGCTTCCGATTCCTCGCATCACATGTCGGCTGCCTTTACTGCTGCTCATACGGCTGTTGTTGCTGCTGCTGCTGCTGCTATGCCGCTTGTGTGTGCGCGTACGGCACGTACGGCACATGTCGTACCCAGGTGCCCAGATCATCAGCTGCAAGATCGGCGACACGCGGCTGGGCTCCATGGAGACGGGGACTGGCGTGATGCGCGGACTCATCGCCGCCCGGCAGCATGGTGAGAGGAGGAAATGGGGGGGAGACCGTTGGTAGGGCCGTAGAAAGCCGTAGAGGAACCGACGTAGCCGGGGCCGAGGCCAGGACCACGGCCAGGGCAAGCGCGAGGGCGAGGACGCTCGGAAAGATCCGCAACACAAAAAGGGGTTTACGGGGGGCCAATGGGTGCCCCGGTTGGAAGTATGCCCCGACTCCTGCCGCCCCTTCCCGGCCCCCGGCCCCCCAGGAGCTCACTTGATCAACATGAGCTACGGCGAGCCCACCACCACCCCCAACATTGGCAGGTGCGGTACGGTGCGGTGCGGTCCTGTGTGTGCAGGGCCTAGCCCACATGCTTTCTTGAGCTGCCCTGGGGGAGGGATGCGGGGTTTGTGCCGGGACCGCGCACCTGCAGGAGGCGACTGTCCTGCCTTCTCGGCGAACAGCTCCCTCGCACGCAAACACACTCCCGGCCGGGTTGCATTTCTAAACACTCCCGGCCAGCCTGGCCACCCTCTCCAAGCCCCAGCGGCCTGGCACGTCGTCACGCCCCCGCCTCAAGCCTCACCTCCCTATGACCCAACCTCAACGCCCGCGGCCTGCCCTTTATCCCCGCCCCTCCCCACCCCGCGCCCCACAGGCTGATCAGCCAGGCCACGGAGCTCGTCCGCAACCACTCGGTCATCTTCGTGGCCTCAGCGGGCAATGCGGGCCCGGCGCTAAGCACCGTGGGCGCTCCAGGTGGGGTGGCGGTGCAGCGGTTGTTCCGGGCAACTCCTGGTCAGCACTCGTCTGTGTCTGACTTACTGTCTGTCTGTGAAAGTCCAGGGTTGGCAAGGTGCTGAGCGCTTATCGAGCTATCGTGCATTGAGGAGCTGACGCTGTTGGTGCCTCCGCCTGCTTTTCGCACAGACCGTCCGACCGCTTTGCAAACGTCCACCCGTTCTCTGCAATGCACACCGCACAAGCGCACTGACCTGGAGCTGGGCGGCTTCCGCTACCTCAGTTCGAACAATTGTCTACGACTGTTTGTATACCCTGCCTGCCTCCCTCCCTCCCTCCCTCAGTTTGAGATGTTGACCAATTTCCTATATCCCTCCGTGTCTCTTCCCGCGCGGCCACCCCCCGGCGGGCAGTTTGAAATGTCTACCAATTTCCTACACGCTATGCCCCACCCCCCTTTTCTTCCCGCAGGCGGCACCACCTCGGCGCTGTTCGGGGTGGGCGCCTTCGTGTCTCCGGAGCTCGCCACCGCGGGGCACAGCGTGCTGGAGGCGCCGCCGCAGGGGCTGCAGTACAACTGGAGCTCACGGGGGCCCACCGCCGACGGCCACGTGGGGGTGGCCTTCTCTGCGCCCGGCGGCGCCATCGCGCCCGTGCCGCAGTGGACACAGCAGGTGGGGGCGGGGGCGGCGGGGGCGGGTTACTGGCGGGTTGTGGGCTGGGAATGCGCCCCGTGAACCAGTGGAAAAGGGGTACGGGGTATACGGGGGATGGGAATCTGTGTTTTGGGTGGATGGAGGGGGTGCTGAGGACGGGGGAGACGACGCAACGGAGGCCGGCAGGTGCGCGCGGGCAGCCTACCTGCCCAGGGTGGTGCTTAGCGACATAGCGAGGAAGCCCGGGCGACGGCTGTCCAACGCGGCGCCGCTCCCATCGAACCTCGTTACCCGCATCGCCCGTCCTCGCCCGTCCGAGCGTCCGCGCCATCCCTCCGTCCCTGCTGCTCCCCCCTTTTTATCAATTAAGACAGCGAAATCGCGAAACAATGCTGCTCCCCCCACCTGCCAAATATGTCTACCAATATCCTATACTCCCCTTCTCCCCCCCCCCCCCACACACACATACATACACACACACACACACACACACACACACACACACACACACCTGCCCGCGGTCCGCAGCGGCGCCAGCTCATGAACGGCACCTCCATGTCCTCCCCCAACGCCTGCGGGGGCATCGCGCTGCTGCTGTCGGGGCTGCTAGCGCGCGGCGTGCCCATCGCGCCGCACCGGGTGCGCCGCGCGCTGGAGAACACGGCGACGCCGCTGGGCGGCAGCGCGCCCGACGCCGTACTTACGTACGGCAGGGGCCTCATCCAGGTACGGCGTCCAGGTGGTGGTGGCTGCGTGGCTCGGTCGGTCGGTCGGTCGGTGGGTCCGATCGGAGGCCGTGGGTTGGTTGCGCGCGCCAGCGCGCCGCCAGCACGCAGTCGCCCCTCCCCCTCGCGGTCCTAGGGTCACTCAGCGAGCACCGTGGGTGGAGGGTGTGAGGGCGACGATGGCTGCTCGATGCCGATGCATCGTGGTGGCCGCTGCCAGCTGGCCTCCGCCCCCACCGCCGCCTGTTGTGGGTCGGGTTCCGCGAGCGCATGCATGACGTGCGCGAAGACGCTCATTGAGGCTCGACTGCTTGATTGGGTCATTGGGTCCGGATGGCTGCGCAGGTGGTGGAGGCCTGGGACTACCTGATACGGGACATGAACCCGGCGGCGGCGGCGGCAGCGGAGGCGGCGACGTCGACCGGGTCGGAGGCCCGCGGGCCCTGTACGACGCCGTGCACCGCGGCGGGCGCCGGCACCGCGTGCGGCGGGCCGTGGTACGAGGTCGAGGCGGCCTGCCTGGAGGGTCGCGGACCCAAGGGTCGCGGGATCTACATGCGGGAGCCCCACGAGAGCACCAAGGCGCAGAGCTACCGAATCACGGTGACGCCCAAGCTGCGGGAGGTGCGAGGCGCGGCGCGTGACGTGACGGCCCAGCAGGCCCAACGAATCATTGAGGGCGGGCGGGTGCGGCGGGCGGGTGCGGCGGAGCGGTAGGCGGAGCGGTGCGTTGATTGGCCTTGGTCAACGGACGGGAGTGCGCGGGGGCGGGGCGGGGGCGGGGGCGGGGGCGGGGGCGGGCGGCATCGGTGGGCGTGCAGGGGTCGCGGCCTCGCCCGATCCAACCGCGCGCGCCGAACCCCCCCCTCCCCCCCATACGCGTTTTTTCCCATAGAGACCACAAGGAGGCAGCCTGTACCCCCCGCCCCATGGGTGCCGCCGACAGCTCCCCGCGTCACCACACCATGCGCGGTCCCTGAATGTGCGTACGTCATAGTCGTGACCTGCTCCCCGGCCTGCATGCACCTGCCTGCCACTGGGTGACCCACGGGTCTGCAGGGCGCCACCAACGCCTGTCGGCTGCACGTGGAGGACCGTCTGGCGCTGGAGGCCACCGTCCCGTGGGTCAACTGCCCCTCGGCTCTCATGGTGCACTCGGCCGGCCGCTCCTTTGAGGTGCGAACCCGCCTGCTGATATCCGCATATCCGCACCCGCATTCCCATACCCACATACATATCCACACCCATAGGAGGCGCCTGGGCCCGAGCTATCTGGGCCCGTTGGAACACCACACGGTCGGGACTCGGGTCCACCTTGTAGCGATTACTACTACCCATATCTCTACACCCATATCTCCACACTGAAATATCCCGGAGGAGGACATTCGTGCCGTGCCGTGCCGTGCCGTGCCGTGCTGTGCCGTGCCGTGCCGTGCCGTGCCGTGCCGTGCCGTGCCGGAGGATTCCTACTGAAGCCATCTGACGTGGTAGGCAGATGAATGAGCGGCCATCACCCCAAGGTGGTTCAGTGGGGTCAAAGAGAAAGAGAAACACTGCCCAGGCACACCCAGCCCGGCCCGATGGAGTGCCCGGTGGCAGCGGCCTCCCGCCTTATTGTCCCCAGAAGGGAGTCCCGGCAGGCCGCAAATGAATATGTCCCACCCATCATTCCCTACTACCTCTCCACCATCGCCCCCCCGGCCCGGCCCCAGGTGCTGGTTGACCCCACCTCGCTGCCGCCCGGCCTCCACTACGGCGAGGTCCTGGCGCTGGAGGTGGACGCCCGGGACAAGGGACCGCTGTTCCGGGTGCCGGTCACCGTCATCAAGCCGCTGCAGGTCGGTGGACAGGAGGGGGGGCTGGACCCGCCCCGCGGAAAAAGAGGGGCAGGAGTCTCAGCCGGGGAGGTCCAGTAAGTTTGCTTTCCAAGTCGACCCGTCCCCACCGTCCCCACCGTCCCCCCCCGTCCCCCCCGTCCCCCCCGTCCCTTCTCGAATGTCCACCAACTAACTTCCTACGCCTCCCTTCCCGCGCAATCCGCTCCCGAATGCGCCCCGCCCGCCCCTTCCTTCCTTCCTTCCTTATCTGAACCCTGCGACCTTCCCCTCGATTCTGAGTACATTTGGGGTGTACCCTGGTTTCTTCCTGATTGGTCTTGGATTGGTTTTCTTTTCTTTTTAACACCCCCCCCAACCTGGGCACTGGCAGGTCCCGCTAGCGGTGACGTCCTCAGCCAGCGGCGGGGCGCCGCCCGCCGCGGCCGCCCACTTGCAGCCGGCCGCAGCCAGCGGCGGCGGTGAGGCGGCGGACGCGACCATCTCAGCCGTGAACGGCCATGCACTCGCAGCCAACGGTGGCAGCGCAAACGGTCACGGCAACGGTAACGGTCACGGCAACGGTACCAGCGTGGCGACCGTGTCGCTGGGGCCGCTGAGCTTCACCCCCGGAGCGGAGTTCAGGTGCGATGGCGGGGTGGGGTGGGGGGGGGGGGTATAGAGGGGCGGCCCTGCCCCGCGGGCGCCCAAAACGTTTCGCGTTTATGGGAACCCCTGGGAGGACGCACCCGGGCGCCCATGATCGCTTAGGAAGAGGAATCAATACCAGTAGCGCAAGTTATCGAGATGTTTATCAAGATTTTGATGAGCGCGAGCTTACCGCTCGCAGCGGTAAGCTGAAGTAGAGTTTTGTCCCAAGGCCCCCGGCACTGCTGGTACGGTTAGTGAGCTGGAGACGGAGCAGAGGTTCACGGTGAGGCCGCCAGGCCCAAGTACCGGTTGGTTGGTGCCGGCTGTTCAGTGCGCGAACGTGAACCAAGAAAGGTAGACCTTGAAACGGAGACGTACGGCAGCGTAGTCTAGTCAAGGATGGAGACGAAGGGGAAGGGTAGCCGGATGGAAGCCGTTCGTGCCCGTGATGGGGGACAGAGGGGAGAGAGACAACAGGGAAGCCGTTTGCTTACAGACCGTCGGAACTGGAAACACTCGCGAGAAATACTCTAGGAAATGTGACGTCCTCGAGGAGGGTGAGGGTGAGGCGACGTAGCAGTGGTCTACAGGCAGTAAATCGTGTCCCTACCCGAGATAGGGTCACTGCTACGTCACTGCTACGTCGCCTCACCCTCCTTGGGACGTCGAATTCCCTTCAGTACTTCTCTCGAGTGTTTCCGGGACGTTCTATAAAGAAACGGCTTCCATTTTGTCTCTCCCCTCGGCTTCCTTTCTTCCTTGCTTAATTGCTGCGACATTCAGTCCGTAGTTGGTGTCGCGGAATGGACGGCCCTACACCTCAAAATGCGGTGCGAAGAAGCACTGTCCCAGCATAGCATCTCGAGGAAGCTTTTGCCAGCCCTCACCTGCTATGCTACACCGCCAGCCAGTGCAGCCACCGATTACCAAAGCTACGCCGACACCAATCCTCTACTTATTCCCCTAGTCCCTTCTCCTACCTCACCGGCGCATCTCCTCCTCCCCCCCGCCCCCCTCCCCTCGTCCTGGCTCCTCACCGGCTCACCTCCCCCATCCCCCGCCTCCCCTTCAGGTCCTTCGTGGCGGTGCCCCCGGGCGCCACCTGGGCGGAGCTGACCCTGCGGGCGGCGCCGTACGACACGCCCAAGCTGTTCCTCATCCGGGGCACGCAGCTGCGGCCGGAGAGCTCCTACCGCCAACACGAGCTGCGAACCCAGGTGGGGGAGGGGGCAGCCGGGGTGGGGGAGGGGGCAGCCGGGGGGGAGCGGGGAGGGAAGGGGGTGGGGGACGGGGCAGGCGGGGAGCGAAGGGGGTGTGGGAGGGTTTGAGTAGCAGTATTGCTTTCGCGACGATGGGCTCAGGTGGGGGAGAATCGCCCCTCTCTGCGCGGGCGAGGGTGGGGTACAGGAGATTGGAAGGGTTTGGAAGGCGGCGGGCGGGGTGGGCAGGCGCGAGGGAGGCGGAGGGTGGGCTGGTGGGGAAGACAGCGCATGACACATGCCTGGATGGGACGCCTCCCGCATGGCGCCTCATGTGGCGCCGCCGGCCCCCCTCCCCTCCCGCGGCCCCCCCCGGCTCCCCCCGCGGATCCTGCCCGGATCCTGCCCCGGATCCTGCCCCGGATCCTGCCCGGATCCTGCCCCGGATCCCGCTCCGGATCCTGCCCCGGATCCCGCCCCGGATCCCGCCCCGGATCCCGCCCCGGATCCCGCCCCGGATCCTGCCCCGGATCCCGCCCCGGATCCTGCCCCGGATCCCGCCCCGGATCCCGCCCCGGATCCTGCCCCGGATCCCGCCCCGGATCCCGCCACCCCACCCCGCCTCACCACCCCACCCCGCCACCCTGCCCCGCCACCCCCCTCCCCCCCTTCCGCCCCGCAGGTGACGCTGTCCGGCGGCAGCGAGTTCCTGACCAGCCTGGAGGTGAGCGGAGGGGCCACCCTGGAGCTGACCCTGGCGCAGTTCTGGAGCAGCCCGGGGGCGTCACAGCTGCAGGAGGTGAGGCGTGAGGGCCAAAAGGGGGGGCCGGGATGAAAAAAAAGAGGATTCTAGAAACCCCTAGAAAAAAGCACATCTCCCCGCCCCCCGGCGGGGATGTGCTTCTTTCCCCGCCCCCCGGCGGGGAGATGGCGCTGCCCGGGGGACGTAACGACCTCGGGGATCTGGGGTTTAAGAGTAAAACGGGCAGACGGAGAGGTTTTCTAACCTCCACGGCACCTCCTGCCGCCTCCTGTCACGTACTCCGCGACTCTAGGGTTGAAGTCGCGCGCTGCCATCCCATCACTACACACATACCCCGGTTCCTACACACATACCCCGGTTCCTACACACATACCCCGGTTCCTACACACATACCCCAGTTCCTGTCATACTGTCATTATTGCCATTGGTTTCTCACGTCGCCCGTCAGTTTCTTGTTCACACATACCCCGGTACGTGCCTTCGGCCCAACACACTGCCTGGCTACAACAAGACCCAAACACCTCATCCGCAGCCCAGGGGCATGTACGATGTACCGCCCGCCCTCCAACACTCCTGTGGCCCCCGCCCGCCCGCCCGCCCGCCCGCCCGCCCGCCCGCCCGCCCGCCCCTCACACTCCCTTCCTCACCTCCAGGTGGAGCTGTCGTTCTACGGCGTGGAGCTGTCCGCGGACGGCAGCTCGGGGCAGCGGCCGGGAACGGATCTGGCGCTGGAGGGCGCGGAGATGGCCAAGGAAGTGCTGGTGGGTGGAGCTGGGTGCGGACGGGTCCGAGCTGGGTGGGTCAACCGGGGGGGGGGGGGCGAGGGGGCCGGTTGGTCGGGGGGCGAGGGGGGACGTAGGGTGGCTGCGGCACCCTCGGCTCTACTACGGTGGTAGCGCCGCGCGCGCCCGCCCGCCCACTCACCCGTCCTCTTGGGCTGTGGGGCGCTGGGGCTGTGGGGCCCACCGGGTGGCACCACTCCACCACTTTTGCGCGGCCAGCAACACGCCGACCCATTTCCTGTGCCCCCTTCCTCTTATCCCCGCTCTTGTCCCTTCCTCGTATCTAAATCTCCCCTCGTATCCCCCGCCCAACCGTGTTGCCCCACCCAGGTGAGCGCCCCCACCTGGTCCCGCGCCACCCGCATCAAGCCGGAGGCCAAGCTGACCAGCCTGAACATCCCGCTGCGACCCGTGGAGTCCTCCCTGGAGCCCCTCACCGCGGACAGGTGCGGGTGTGGGTGTGGGTGAGGGTGTGGGTGAGGGTGAGGGTGTGGGCGGCAAGGGCAGGTGCGTGCTTTCCCCCCCCTTCGTTGATATTGTCTACCAATGTCCTATACCCCCACCCTCTCTCTCTCTCTCTCTCACCTTGTCGCGCCGGCGTCCATTGCTTCATCGCCGTTCCTGCGCGCGCGCTCCGCACCGCCGCGCATTGGACCCACCGAAACGCCGGGACGGATGGGGGCACCCACCAAACCGCCGGGACGCGGAACCACCCAACCACCAGGACGCGTCTGAGGATGTTGTCTGAGGTTGGGCCGAATCCGCCGCCCCACCGGCTGCAGGGACGAGCTGACCGACGGGCGGGTAATCTACCGGCTGCTGCTGACCTACAAGACCACCCTCTCGGAGGGCGGCAAGTTCAAGCCCTGCCTGCCGCTGCTTAACAAGTAAGGGACGGACCCGGCCGATCGACCCCTGCCTGGAGGCCCCCGGGGGGCCTGTGTGCGGCGGCACCCTTGGACGGGGCCCGCGCGGGGGGGTTGGGGTGTGTGTGTGGGGGATGGAGGGGGCTGGCACTGGGCTGGGCTGGGTGATGGGGGCGGAGCGGGTGTGATGCCGCTCGCTAGGACCCTAGGCCTTGGGGGCGGCACGCACAAGGACTCGGGGTCACGTGATGAATGGGAAGGAGTCTGCGGGGCGCCCGGACAGAACCCGAATACCGGTGTTTTTAGATTCACCCCTCACCCCCTGCCCCCTGCCCCCTGCCCCCGCACCCCCCCTCCCGCAGACAGATCTACGACTCCCCCCTGGAGTCCCAGCTGCTGCTGGTGCACGACGGCGCCACCCGCCAGCTGCTGTCCGTGCAGGACGCCAACCCGGAGTCGGTCAGCCTCAAGAAGGGCGAGGTGCTGTTGAGGCTGGCGCTGAGGCACGACAGCCAGGAGCTGCTGGACAAGATGAGGGGGCTGCCGCTGGTGGGGAGGGTGGCCAGGGGAGGGGGGGAGGGAGGGGGCACAGGGGTGGGTGGGGGGTTAATTTGGAAAAAAGAATTGAACCCCAAAAAGGCGCGGGGAGGGGGGCCGGGGCCGCTGGGCGCTCGTAAGGAGGGGGCCGGCAAGGGTATTCGTAGGTGGTAGAGAGGGGGCGGGAGGGCGTTGGTACGGAGGGTGGATAGAAAAGCAGCCCACTCAACCCTACACGCCTGAGAGTGTGTATATTCTTCCTTGCCCAATTCAATACCGCTGGTAATCCAGCTGGGCTCCCGCCGACGAGCGTTTTGTGTGAGCGTTGTGTGTGTTATTTAAGCAGGCAGAACAGGAGTGCGTGATATGCGAGGGGCCGAGTGGCGCCCAATAATTTGCCCGTATGCGTGCAGAATATACCCATTGCCCGAAGTGAATAGAAGGCTGCGGTGTCTGAAGAGCGCTTTCGAGTTTTGGCGCGCTTTTGTCGCGGGATACTACCAGCTGGTGCGGGTCGGCTGCCTTGGCCACGCAGACTCACGCCACAATGCCGTGCGTGCGTGCGATCCTCCCATTGTTACCGCAATGTACCCACCTGCAAGCAAAATGCCGTGTAGTCAGCACCGCCGATGACGCTCCGGAACGATGCGGAATAACGTAATGATGTGCGTGTGTGTGTGTGTGTGCGTGATGGCGCAGGTCCTCAAGCGCAGCCTCGACGGCGGCGGCGTGACGGTGCCGGTGTACGGCAGTCGCCGCGACGCCATCATGTCGGCGGGCGGCTCCGTGACCCCCGTGGGGGAGATGCTGCTGCGGCCGGGCGACGTGGTGCCGCTGTGGGTGGGGCCGGTACCTGATGACAAGCTGCCCAAGGACGCGGTGGCGGGTGAGCGGCCGGTGGCGGGGGTGGGTCTGTCTGTGTGGATTGCGTTTGTGGGTGGGTCTGGGGGGGGGGTCTGTGGGTGGGCACACGCGTTGTATTTTTCCCTAGCTGTGACAGCATGCGCCGCTGCCCTTCTCTTTGCGCCTTGACGACTGCTGCTACCGCCGCCGCCGCCGCCGCCGCCGCTCCCCCGCGCCCGCGCCCGTGTCCGGCCACCGCCTGCCGCCGCCTGCCCCAGGCCGCCTGCTGACCGGCCACCTGACCCTGGGGCAGCTCAAACGCGGTGGCGGCGCCGCGCCGCACAAATTCGCCGTGTCGTACCTGGTGCCGCCGGCAGCGTCCTCCTCCAGCAACGGCAACGGCGCCAAGGACGACGCAGGTACGTACGGGCCTCCGTACTGTCGTAATTCTTGGAACGACGGACCCATGGGCCCCTTCCTATCTGGGTGGCTGCGGCACCTGCACCTGCACGCAAAGGAACCCCGCCACCCGAGGGCCTGCTCTTGGGCGGCGTTCCTCATCTTGCCGGATGGGCCCAGTTCACCCGAGCCCAAGGCAAATGGTTTTCATGCGATTTAGGCTTCTTGTGCTGTGCGAGGAACCCGGCCGGAGGAACCCGCCCTACCCGTGTACGTAGGCGTTGCGTTTATGTGTATGTGCGTTTTCGCACGGCTCTTTATTGAGATGTGAGGTAGGATGGAGGGTGAGGGAGTCTCCGACCGGGGCCGCTCCTTGCTTGGTGTCCTGTGGCTCCAGGGGGTGCCGAGAAGAGCCCCGCCGAGAAGCTGGAGGAGGCGGTGCGTGACGCCAAGATCAAGGTCCTCAAGGTGCGCTGACCTGTTGGCATCCCACCAGCAAAGTGGTAGCGCGCGCGTGTGCCCAATGGGGTACCGCTCCTGGTGCGATGATGGCGACATGCCACTGATGCGACGACCCACGGGTCGATCGGACCGCTCTCTGCTCCGCGCCCGGCAGGAGCTCAAGCTGTCGGATCCTGCCCAGGCCCAGCTGTACGACGGTCTGTTCGCCGAGCTGAGCGGCGCCTACCCGACCCACCTGCCGCTGCTGCTGGAGAACCTGAGGAAGGTGGACGGACGCGAGGTGCGTGTGGGGGCGTGTGAACTCGTGGGGGTGTGTGTGGAGGGGGCAAGGAAGGTCAGGGAGGAGAACGCGGAGGGCCCGCGGGCGCCGGGCGGCCGCAGCCTGTAGCTGACGGAGAGGTTGGTTGAGCCTTGGTCTGCTCGAGCAGACCACAGCGCTGACTACAGCTGACGGAAACGGTTGGGTCTTGACCTGCCGGAGGGTCAAGCCGCGACGCCGTCGGCCGGCGGCGCCGTCGCGGGGCGGTCATGGGGGCGAGTTGACCGCATGCACCCGGTTGCATCTCGCCACTGACTGATCTCTGCTCTTCTGGCAGTCAGCGCAGTTCACGCATCCACGTCTACCAATCCCCCCACCCCTGAACCGGGTACCGACCCACGGGTCTCAGGCCTCCGCGCGCAACACCCCGAGCGGCCTGGCCGCCGTGGTGGCGGCCGCTAAGCTGGTGCGCAGGGCGGTGGACACCACGGCCCTGGCGGCCTTCCTGGGGGTCAAAGCGGGCGAAGAGACACCGGGTGAGTCCCGGGTGGGCGGGAGGGGGAGAGGGAGGGAGGGAGGAAGAGCGCGTGATGGTTGTCGGATATGAGACAGAGGGCAGGCGCAGGCGCAGGCGCAGGCGCAGGCCGCGGCCAGTCGATGACGCCTGGCAGGTTCCGTTTTGGGGTTGGTGCGTGTGCAACTCGACGGGGTTGTTTCGTTGGGGAGGCCGAGGGGTAGACGGCCCGGACGCCCCCTTTGGGCGCGGGCGTCTGATCAGAAGAGAAGCGATGACGTCAGCTAGGGACGGCAGGAGGGCAAGGGAGCAGGACGTCAACGGGGCGGGGTTGAGAGGGCGCGAGGCGGCCTTGACGACCAGCTGCGATGGTGGTGGTGCTGGGGTGAAGGAGCTGTATGTGCTGCCTGCGGGTTTGGAAATGAAACCCGCCCGCCCGCTGCCGGCGTGTATGTGTGCCGTCCCGCGCAATTCGCCCGTGTGTGCGCTTACTTCGAGCGTCAGCTCATCGATCACTGCAGCGGTTGGGGAACCCCCAGTCCGCGTGTTGCTGTTGCTTGACACGGCGGTCCGCCTCCCCATCGATTGGTGGTGGCTCGGTTGCTTTGTACGGCAGAGTACCGCAAGACTAAGAAGGAGATGGACGAGCGGAAGGCGGCGCTGGTGGAGGCGCTGTCGCGCGAACTGGCGGCGCTGCTGGAGGGGCAGGAGCTGGCGGAGGCGGAGGCGGCCGACGCGGCGGCGGCGGCGGCAGCCCGGGTTCCGGAGCTGGCGGACGCGACCCCCGAGTCCGAGGGCGCCGCCGACGGCGCCGTGGAGGGCGGAGCCCCGGAGCCCCCTTTCCTGCCGTCGCCGCCGCCCCCGCCTCCGCCGTCAGCGGTGGCGGCGTCAGTCGCCGCCGCCCCCGCCGCCGCCGCGGTATCGGATGAGGCCATCGCTGAGGTGACGCAGGTGGGTCGGTCGACCCATCGAACGCATAGGAAACATGGCCCCGTCAGTGAACGAAAAGACCACGTGATCCGGATCCACACAGGGACGGGCGGGTTCAGCATTTCTTAACACACACAAGGACGTTCGTCTATACACGTGTCGGGCGGCAGCCGAGCGGCCCAGCTGCAGAGCACCCGGCAGGAGGCACCTCCCGCCGCCGGATGGCATGCGTGTGAGGCCGCCTGCAGCTGCAGCTGCCGGTAGCCGGGATGTTACGCCCCTGGTCGGGGCAGGGGCGTGCGTGGGTGCGTGTCCCTCTTCACCCTGCATGGACGGCCCTGTACGGTATGCCGCCCGTCCTGCGCATGTCTGACGTCCTAACCCCGCACCTGCCTCTCGCCCGTCCTGCGCCCGTCTGTTTCCGGATCGCCCGCGCCGCCTATCCCCCCAGGAGCTGCGCAAGTGGGTGGACACGGCCGTCGATCCGCCCTACCTGCTGCTCCATGCCCGGGCGGAGGCTCGCGCCAAGAGGTGGGGTCGTGGGGGGGCCGTGTGGGCGTGGGGGCCTGGGGGGGGGGGGCGGGGCGGGGCGAACCCCGCCCGCCCCCCGAAGAGTGTCGGGCCGGCTCACAAGCCCGACACTCTTCACGCCTGCTCACAAGCGGAACCGTTACAGCACACAGCACAGAGCGCACAGCACACAGCACGGGGAGATGTGAAGGACCCTTGCTCCATGACGGCGGCGGTGTTGGTGGCTTGACGCCCTGTGTGTGTGCCTGGGCGGTGCATTTGTCGATTTGCGGTCGGTGGCGTTGGCGGTGCGTGGTTGATGGTCCAAGTTCTCGTTGTTGCTGGTGGATGGTTGACGATGGTGGGCGACGGTGGTTGAGGGTCGTTAGTAGTGGTTGAGGGTCGTTGGTAGTGGTTGCTTGACGATTGTGGTGTTGCTGGTGATGTTGGTGGTGGTTTCTTGCGTGCGGTGCCTGCCTGCCTGCAGGTACGCCGCAGCGCTCAAGGCGCTTGACAAGCTGCTCGGCTCGGAGGACAAGGCGGTCTCCACCGCGTCGGGCCGCCAGGAGGTGTCCAAGCTGAGGGCCAAGTACTTGTTGGCGCTGGGCTGGGGCCACTGGGCGGCGCTGGAGAAGGACCTGCAGGTGATGTACATACTGAGGACGGACCTGCCCGTGCCCGCGGGCTGGGTCGGGATGGGTGCGTGGGCGCGGGCACGCCCTCCCCTGGAGGAATGATGGAGTAAATGCTGCGGTTGCTTCTACTGCTGCTGCTGCTGCTGCTGCTGCTGCTGCTGCTGCTGCTGCTGCTGCTCGCTTCTGCTGTTAGTTGCTGCTCGCCGCTTTGAACTTCTGCGTACTGCTGCTGCGTACTGCTGCTTGCTGCTGCCGGCTTTCCAGGCGGTCAAGTTCCCTTCGGAGCTTGCCCTGTTGTAGAGCGAAGCGAGGAGCTGGATCGGGAAGCTGCTGGCAGCATGTGTACGGAGGTAACGGAGGTAACGGAGGTAACGGCTGCATCCGTCCACCGGCAGACATCGGTTGACGAACCACCGCGAACGAATGACCTACTCACTGGTCAGGGCCAGATGGATCAGGGTCGCCGAACCACTTGGCTGCGACGGGTCGAGGCTGCGGCGTCGAACGTGATGTGGCTCAGTAGTAAAGCAAGTGCGTGCGATGGAAGCAAGCGAGTGGGGCAGCGACAAGCAAGGGGTTAGGTGGGGCGCGTAATTAGCCATCAGCAGCCTAGCTGTAGCAGCAGTCACAGGCTCACACCTGCTGGCGGCCTGCCTGCCTGATGAACGACGGAGCGGTCATGAGGCGTGTGTGTGCGTGTGATGATGAGCCATTCATTCAGCGCAAGGTCGATTGGGCAATTCATGTATACATGTGAGCGATCGAGTGTGATCTTGCTGACCTTGCGGGGCGGTGCTCGGAAGTGCAGGCCAGGTAGATGCATCCGGTAGGGGTCGTGCATGCGCAGGTCAGCCTGTATGTATGTCGTACTCAGCAGCAGGTCGCGCAGGTCGTTCAAGCCACGCAGGTGACACGCACTAATCGTACCGCCCGGTTGCACGCAGCAGTTGTCGCCAGAACGAAACCTCATGGCGGGTAGGTCCGTACAGGCAGAAGCGTCGGTGTCGGAACGGCGATAACAAACGTGCGTGCGTGGAGCTTGCTGCTTACTTCGTTCGTGCTCGAGCGCGCGTATGCATGTGCGGACCTGTGGATGGGACATTCCGTTCCGATATTTGTTGCTTGCAATTGTGAGCAAGGCAGGCGGCAGGCGGCACCTACATGGCATTATTAATCTGGGCTGTGCATTTATGTTCACTTGCGTTCGTCCGATTGATCGAGACTGTCGGTTCAACGAAAGTATGTTCGTTGTCTGTGACGACGAAGGGGCTGAACCCACAGCAGCAGTCACAGTCGCTCGCGGCGCTGGACGGAGCACACGTACGCGGTACGTACGACAATCGATGCACGTATGCGTTTTATTATGTACGAGTGTACGACGCTTAGGCGCGCGTCTACACACGCCCAATTGCCCAGTTTACGTCAAAAATCATATCAACAGGAACCCCGTATGTATGGACGTATCGTTGCAGTGTGGATAGGCTTCCAGGCCCTGTCTACAGTAAATCCGTAAATTTATTAGGGCCGCGGAAACTGAGCGCGTCGCACTAGGACAACCCCAGCCATGGCCAGACTCGGCGCAACCGTCACGTCGCGTTTCGTCGCCAAGCAAGCAGGTACGCATCACGCAGGACACGGCAACTTGTAGTGGCTATGTATGTGCAGGATGTGCAAGAGTTTCTGGTGGCAATCACCTGGCCAGGTTTTGTGACAATGAATGAATGGATGAACGTTACAGCGGACCCCAAAGGGAACGCACGCCGCGAACAAAAACACAACAATGTATGACGGAAGTCGACGCGTCTAAAATAGCCCATGAATGAATGAATGTTACAGCGGATGAATGTTACAGCCCATGCCCGGGCCGCCTGGTTCAAGATACGCGAGGTGGAGCACGTCACGTCCTTGTCGACAACGAGAGCGACGGCTTGTCGTCGCCGTGCGCCTGCTGCGACCCGTCATTGGACCTCCATCCACAAGCACCCCGAACCAATCCGAGTTCACGTGGGGTACATATGAATGTAATGTAACCGTTACAAGGTGGACCCGTATCCCGACCGGGTGTTCCAACGGGCCCAGATAGAATGCAAGTAAGGCCACATACAGCAAGAGGGCTCACGCACGCAGGTGTAATTGCAAGGAATCGGCGTGCATGCAATGATTCGAGGTCTGTCGTCTCACGCACGGCGAGCACAGGCAGTTGGAAGTAATACCCCGGGGCGCATCCTGCCTACGTATCCTCCTACATACATACCCCTGCTGCCTCGGACTCTTTAACAATCAGTAACGCAAACAACCCGCGACTGTGCTTCCTAGCAACCACGCGGCCTTTGCCTCCACCTACATACCGCTCCTATCTACCTGCTGTCACCGTCGGTCCCACAGCAAGTCCTCAGCGGCAATCAAGTGGCCCTGCCTGGACATCCGCCAGTCGATGCCGGCCACGGCCTGTCCTTGCTGGTCGCTGTCACCACCGCCCACGGGGCGGTGTCCAGGGCTGGTCGATGTCCAGGGTGTCCAGGGCTGGTCGACGGGGGCCCGCGGGAGGACATGTGGACCAGCAATGCAGCAGGTGTTGGAAACCGTCGCCGCGGAATTCCTTCCTTGGCGCGCCGGATGGATGGGCTGCGCGGCGCCCATGCCATCTATCGGATGTGTGTGTGTGTGTGTGTGTGTGTGTGTGTGTGTGTGTGTGTGTGTGTGTGTGTGTGTGTGTGTGTGTGTGTGTGTGTGTGTGTGTGTGTGTGTGTGTGTGTGTGTGTGTGTGTGTGTGTGTGTGTGTGTGTGTGTGTGTGTGTGTGTGTGTGTGTGTGTGTGTGTGTGTGTGTGTGTGTGTGTGTGTGTGTGTGTGTGTGTGTGTGTGTGTGTGTGTGTGTGTGTGTGTGTGTGTGTGTGTGTGTGTGTGTGTGTGTGTGTGTGTGTGTGTGTGTGTGTGTGTGTGTGTGTGTGTGTGTGTGTGTGTGTGTGTGTGTGTGTGTGTGTGTGTGTGTGTGTGTGTGTGTGTTGTGTGTGGGGGTGTGTGTGTGTGTGTGTGTGTGTGTGTGTGTGTGTGTGTGTGTGTGTGTGTGTGTGTGTGAATCGTTACATATCTGCCGGGCCGACACTGGCCGGGGGCGCTAACCCGCCCATACGGGAGACCGCCGAAGCACTTTCCCCCGGATACGGGGGAAAGGGGCGTAAGGGGCCTCTGTCCCCTCGCTCTCAACCTAGGGCGCGTGCCCGATCCCGAGGATCGGTGACCGCTGTGCCCCCTCAAGGGAGTGGGCGAAGGCCCATCCCGGGCGGTCTGCGCCTCGCAGTCCGCTGTTCAACCTCCTCAAGTCCTTGCAGCACCCAGGGCGCGTTTCGGAGGCGCGCCCCTGCTTGGTGCGGTAAAACTAGCCTGGTCCCGCGTCCTAACCTAATCGTAATAGCTAGGGTTGCACCCTCCGGCAGGCCTGCCTGCCCAGCTGAGCCAGAGCGAGGCGGCTCGCACGCGTCAGGCCTTGCTGGGTCCGGGTATGCAGTCGGGTGCTCCATGATGGGGCTATGGTTTGCACAAGGCAGCACATCACCACGCAAGCTTCCCTGTCGTACACCCCTTCCCGTCGCAAGCGGCCCTCGCCTACACGTCCCGCTCGCTGCCAACTCCCATTGGTCTGGCCCGACCCTCCTCGGGCACCCTCGGATCCCCATCGTGCCCGGAAGTGGGCTTCCCTAGTCCCAATCCCTACCCCTAGCGTCTCGCGCTGCTATCTATCCATCACGAGTCTACGTCTACTGGCTGCACGCAGCGGATCCGGCCGTCCACCACCGATAGGATTGGGTGGTCCGGTCCCACCCCCTCCCATCCCCGTCGCGGTCGGCCCAGTTCTGCGAAACTGGCCACCCGCTGCCAGAACTCCATGACTGCGCGCGCCTTAGCTACATCAACCGGCGACGGGGCAGCCGGCGCCCCCGGCACGGGCTGTGCGCCGCCGTGGAGGGTCGCTGCACGTAACCCCACCCTCGCCCGCTCCATGGCCGTCAGCGCCGCTAGGGCAACGATGTCCCAAACCCCTTGCTGTACCCCCTGTGGCGGCTCAGCCAGCCACACGTTGGCTCGGGTGATGGGGCCCGGAACGTGTACCCCGATCTGCTGTATCACTGCCTGAGCGACCGGGCATGCCCAGAAATGGTGTGCCCGTGGTGAACACGGGTGGGGCCCCGCACCGCCGTACTGTGTGTGTGTGTGTGTGTGTGTGTGTGTGTGTGTGTGTGTGTGTGTGTGTGTGTGTGTGTGTGTGTGTGTGTGTGTGTGTGTGTGTGTGTGTGTGTGTGTGTGTGTGTGTGTGTGTGTGTGTGTGTGTGTGTGTGTGTGTGTGTGTGTGTGTGTGTGTGTGTGTGTGTGTGTGTGTGTGTGTGTGTGTGTGTGTGTGTGTGTGTGTGTGTGTGTGTGTGTGTGTGTGTGTGTGTGTGTGTGTGTGTGTGTGTGTGTGTGTGTGTGTGTGTGTGTGTGTGTGTGTGTGTGTGTGTGTGTGTGTGTGTGTGTTACAATCGTTACATATCTGCCGGGCCGACGCTGGCCGGGGCGCTAACCCGCCCCATACGGGAGACCGCCGAAGCACTCCTCTGATGAGGAGGGGCGTAGTCCACTTAGTCCACACTGTACCGCCCATCGAGGGGGGTACTCACCGCCTACCGTAATCGTCGCAGGACTGCGTCCACCTGATAGTCCATTAGCCAGCTCAACTAGCCCAGGTGCCTACAGCCCCCTTGCCACCAGACGCATGCTCTACAGCCGCGTTATTTGACTACCACCAGGCACGCACACCAGCGCCTGTACACCCTTATCATCGCAGGAGCGCTGCGGTCCTGTAGTCCTTCAACCATCCGACTATTCAGAGGCCCAGGGGCCAGCCACTCCTCATTCCACTGTACACACGCTGTCAGTAGCGCTGTATATGTCCGCCGAGGCATAGTCGCCTCCTTGAAGCCCAGTCTTGGCTCCAGCAGCTCCTCCAAGGCCGCCGCTTGTCCAGGGATCCATCCCTCTACACCCCGACCTATTTCATCCGGGGGACCGACGATGGGATTCGAACCCATATCTACCGCTAGAACGTTGCCGCCCGGAGTCGAACCTAGGACCTTGCAACCTCTACGCCGGTGCTCTACCAATTGAGCTACGCCGGTTGTGTGTGTGTGTGTGTGTGTGTGTGTGTGTGTGTGTGTGTGTGTGTGTGTGTGTGTGTGTGTGTGTGTGTGTGTGTGTCACGTGTGTGTGTGTGTGTGTGTGTGTGTGTGTGTGTGTGTGTGTGTGTGTGTGTGTGTGTGTGTGTGTGTGTGTGTGTGTGTGTGTGTGTGTGTGTGTGTGTGTGTGTGTGTGTGTGTGTGTGTGTGTGTGTGTGTGTGTGTGTGTGTGTGTGTGTGTGTGTGTGTGTGTGTGTGTGTGTGTGTGTGTGTGTGTGTGTGAATCGTTACATATCTGCCGGGCCGACGCTGGCCGGGGGCGCTAACCCGCCCCATACGGGAGACCGCCGAAGCACTCCTCTGATGAGGAGGGGCGTAGTCCACTTAGTCCACACTGTACCGCCCATCGAGGGGGGTACTCACCGCCTACCGTAATCGTCGCAGGACTGCGTCCACCTGATAGTCCATTAGCCAGCTCAACTAGCCCAGGTGCCTACAGCCCCCTTGCCACCAGACGCATGCTCTACAGCCGCGTTATTTGACTACCACCAGGCACGCACACCAGCGCCTGTACACCCTTATCATCGCAGGAGCGCTGCGGTCCTGTAGTCCTTCAACCATCCGACTATTCAGAGGCCCAGGGGCCAGCCACTCCTCATTCCACTGTACACACGCTGTCAGTAGCGCTGTATATGTCCGCCGAGGCATAGTCGCCTCCTTGAAGCCCAGTCTTGGCTCCAGCAGCTCCTCCAAGGCCGCCGCTTGTCCAGGGATCCATCCCTCTACACCCCGACCTATTTCATCCGGGGGACCGACGATGGGATTCGAACCCATATCTACCGCTAGAACGTTGCCGCCCGGAGTCGAACCTAGGACCTTGCAACCTCTACGCCGGTGCTCTACCAATTGAGCTACGCCGGTGTGTGTGTGTGTGTGTGTGTGTGTGTGTGTGTGTGTGTGTGTGTGTGTGTGTGTGTGTGTGTGTGTGTGTGTGTGTGTGTGTGTGTGTGTGTGTGTGTGTGTGTGTGTGTGTGTGTGTGTGTGTGTGTGTGTGTGTGTGTGTGTGTGTCGTTACATATCTGCCGGGCCGACGCTGGCCGGGGGCGCTAACCCGCCCCATACGGGAGACCGCCGAAGCACTTTCCCCCGGATACAGGGGAAAGGGGCGTAAGGGGCCTCTGTCCCCTCGCTCTCAACCAAGGGCGCGCGCCCGATCCCTGAGGATCGGTGACAGCTGTGCCCCCTCAAGGGATTGGGCGGAAGCCCATCCCGGGCGGTCTCGCAGTCCGCTGTTGAACCTCCTCAAATCCTTGCAGCACCCAGGGCGCGTTCCTCAGCAATTCGGAGGCGCGCCCCTGCCCTGCGCGGTAAAACTAGCCTGGTCTCGCGTCCCAACCTAATCGTACTAGCTAGGGTTGCACCCTCCGGCAGGCCTGCCCACCCAGCTGAGTCCCAGCGGGGCGTCTCGCACGCGTCAGGCCTTGTTGGGTCCGGGTATGCAGTCGGGCGCTCCATGATGGGGCTATGGTTTGCACAAGGCAGCACATCACCACGTAAGCATCCCTGTCGTACACCCCTTCCCGTCGCAAGCGGCCCTCGCCTACACGTCGCGTCCAGCTGCCAACTCCCACTGGTCTGGCCCTACCCTCCTCAGGCACCCACGGATCCCCTACGTGCCCGGGAGTGGGTTTCCCTAGTCCCAATCCCTACACCCTAGAGCCTCGCGCTGCTATCTATCCATCAAGAGTCTACGTCTACTGGCTGCATGCAGCGGATCCGGCCGTCCACCACCGATAGGATTGGGTGGTCCGGTCCCACCCCTTCCCATCCCCGTCTCGGTCGGCCTAGATCTGCAAAGCTGGCCACCCGCTGCCAGAACTCCATGACTGTGCGCACCTTAGCTACATCTACCAGCGACGGGGCAGCCGGCGCCCCCGGCACGGGTTGTGCGCCCCCGTTGCGGGTCGCTGCACGTAGCCCAACCCTTGCCCGCTCCATGGCCGTCAGCAGGGCAATGATATCCCAAACCCTTGTTGCACCCCCTGCGGCGGCTCAGCCAGCCACACATTGGCTCGGGTGACGGGGCCCTGAACGTGTGCCCCGATCTGTTGTACCACTGCCTGAGCGACCGGGCATGCCCAGAAATGGTGTTCCCGTGGTGAACACGTACGGGTGGGGCCCCGCGCCACCGTACCCGCCGCACCCACACGCCTCGGGGTGAGCGTTGTGTAGGTGGCTGTTGCCAGGCAGCGGGACCCCGTCAACCGCCAGGCGCCACAGTGTTTCCTTGTGCTCTCGTTCCCACTTGATGGCCCAAAGCCGCTGTAGATGGCAGGCACGCTTGATGCCGGGGGGTGTGCCGTAGGGCCAGCTACGCCGTCTGCCTCAAGCTGTTCCCGGGCCTCCTGCTCGTATGCAGCGTGCAGTCGTGCCCGGGCTGCCGCCACCTCCTGCAGCTGTGTCGCCAGTCGGACCGTCAGGCCACTAAGCTTGACCGTCAGTGAGTTGGCTAGCCGCCACCCCATCCGGTCCACAATCTGCCGACGGGTCCCTTCCTCGGACTCCAGGTCCCCCGCCCGCTCGGGGTGGTCTAACACAGCTGTTGCAGCTCCCCGCCACTCCTCGCTGATGTCGGCGATTAGGCGGTGGATGGCCATCAGGGTCGGCCCTCGCCTGAAGGTCGTGGCCTCATGTGGCGCCAGGTGGTCGCGGACCCACGCGTCCCATCCAACACCGGCTGCGGGTGCCTCACCGGCTGCACACGCGACCCGCACTGCGTCCCCTACTGTGTGAAGCTTCCCGCAGGCTGCCAGTCGTGTGTGCCGCCTCTCCAGGCCGGGCCACGTTGGCGGTTCTGTGGTGTCCAGTGTCTCCGCCAGCGTGAAGTCCGGATCCGTGTCGCCTGTGCGGTCCTCCATGCCATCTTCTGCTGCCCCCGGAGTGGTGTTAGGTAGGAGTGGGTTCCCCCACAAGGGGATGTTGAAGCACCAGTCGCCGGCCACCGGGAGTGGGGATGTGTCCATGTCTTGCATCGGCGGGAGGCGGCTGAGGGCCCCCATGATTCTGCGGATGTCCTGGGGCAGTGATGCCAGTCCAGGCAGCATGTCCGCGCTGTCTGGTGGGCCTGCTGTCAATACTGAGCTGGGGCTAAGATTCGGGTGGTGGTGCCGAAGGTAGGTGGCCGTCAACTGCGCCCACGGGTGGCCGCGCGCCCCCGGCGGTTGGCCCACCGACCGGGCCAGGCGTGTCGCCCACACAGCCTCCCGCGCGTAGCAGTGGGCTTTGAGTGGCAAGAGTCCGAAACCGCCCGTGGCCGGGTGGCCATAGAGCAGCTGTCGGGGGACGCCCATTAGGCGTTGGCAAGGCGTCACCGGGCTGACCCGCCGGTCCCCGACGGCCGCGGCCCAGCTCTCCAGTTGTTCCTCCTCGCTGTGTGTGTGGAGGCCGCCATGCTCCCAATGGTACGTATCCAGTTGGAGTGCGTAGGCGGAAGCCCCCGCACATCGACCGAATACTGTCAGCGGCGGTCTGGTGAGGGGGTCCATACGTTGTCGGGCTGTCGAGAGGGACTGCTGACGGGTGGGGGCAAGGAGTGCTGGAGAGTTAAGCCCCTCCTAAGCACTTATACGAACTACTTTGTACGAACCACTTTGTACAAACCACTTCATCCAACGGTCGAATTCCGTCCGCACAATGACCGGCGTCAGCATGTAACCCTTCAGCTACCGCCGGCTGTGCTTGGGTCCCTTCACAATGTTTCCACCCGTGCTCCTGCTCAATGTTTTCATCCCACCCTACGTGGACTTCTCTGCCCCAGACTTATCTGCCCCAGACTGATCGCACCCAGGCGCCTTGCCCCCAGTCGCCTTGCCCCCGCGCCCCCCGCCGCGACCACGGTTATGCACCAACTAGACGCTTTGCTTAGCCGCTCGCCCCACAGCTGCTGTGCTCCACAGCTGCTGTGCTCCACCGGCTCCACAAGCGGTGCCTCAGCAGGCACTTCAGTCGTTGACCACGTACGCTTCTCCTGTAACGGGAAGACAGATGGTTGCGAATCATTCTTATGTTGCAAAATGCAGTTGCTCTAAAACGACCAAGTACAATCAGGCCACCCTGCCGACCATAATCCCGGCTCAACCAAGCTCAAACCTCATAAAGGCAACCTCCTACCCAATCTGAGGGCAGGCCAGGTCCCCAACTTGAGCCCCGGGTCGGATAACCCGAATACAAACAGGTAGAGGCCGGGGAACCCGTGCCTCATCCCTCATCAGGAGCAGGCCCCGCACACCGCAAGACTCCCCCCGACACTTTCAAGAAAGGGTGGAAGGGGCCCACCGAGGTCCATCCACGTCTCGGGAGGCCCAACTGGGCAAACCCCTGAAGGCGCCCCCAAAAGTCAGCGATTGCCGTACCTCTAGGGCTGCTGCCACCCAGGCCGCTGGCAGCCTTGCTTGAAGGTCCACCATGCGTCGGTCTAGTTCAGCCCATTGCCGCCAATCACCCCATCGCCTGGCCCCCCCGCGAGAGCCCAGGCAATCCTGTACGAAGGTCGCCCATGCCCGTGCGGCGCACCGTGCCACAGGGTGGCTATCTTAAGATATAAATGTCTATTCGGCCGAAAAACTTCTGAAATTTTAGATACTTTTGGCCTGCCAAAACATGGAGTTTGAGATACTTTGACCCCTCGTGTGGGACATGATATCTTCCCGTTGACATATACTCGGACGAGTGATGGGGTCCCCGATATCTCCCACCCGGGGTCAGTTCTCGCCGTCTGCAGTCATCTATGGCTAGGTGTTGCACTTATGGGTTCGGTTCGTGGAAGTTCTCCATCAATGTTGCGCCCTGTCCGATGCCCTCTGTAGATACTTCGGGCCGTTTCCAGTTGGAAATATCTCCCCATAGACAGATACGTTCAGCGTTTCGAAGCCAGGTGTATCTCTGGCCGTAGATACTCCCAAAAATAAGATAGCCACCCTGCCGTGCCATGCGAGCGGAGTCGATGTAGTGTGGCTCTGCCCAGCCGTCTGTTACCATCCGGAGCGCCTCCCCCACACGGATGAATTGTCCGATCGTTTGCAGCCCGGTGCAGTCCACCAGGTCTGGGAATACATGCTCGAGGCCGGGGCGGCCCCCCTCGGGCAGTTCCTCCGGGAGCAGTGGGCTCCCCCACAGTGGTGCCACGCCCCCGGGGAGAGCGGGTGTTCGGCGATGTCCGCCACTCTCGGCAGGGCGGCTAGGGCTGTCACAACCCGCTGTACCTCTGGTTCTAGCCTTCGAATCCCTCTCCATGGGCTGTCGCCCGTTGTCGTAAGCACCATGCGCGGCTTCCATGCCTCTGAGGCGTCCGCTAGGATCGTGTCCACGACTCGTTGCCAGGGGGCGGCCCTCTGGTGGCGTGTCCTCCTCATGTACCGCACCGCCGTTGAGGCCCAGCGCGCTCGGATATGTTCCCGCAGCGGCAGCGCGCCGAAGCCCCCCACCGCCGGGTGCCCAGGCAGCAGACTACGTGGCACCCCAGTAGGCCGCCTCACGGTGGCTTCGGGGCCCTGGGCCCTATCTACTAGGCGTGCCGTCCACCCTTCGAGTCGGTCTATCACTGACTCCGGCGGCATCCCGCCATGCTCCATGTGCCAAGTGAGTCTGTGCAGCCCGTACGCCGCGGCTGCCGATGCCCTCCCGAAGGCGGACAGTGACAATTGCGCAATCGTGCCCTTTGGGCGCTAGTCTCGTCGACTCCTGTTAATGCGGTATTGCAAACCAGTGCTTTTGGGCGTTTTGTTTGCCCTTGGGCCTCCGGCTCGTATGGGTATGTGCAGGTATGGGGTTACGCACCCCCAACCATGTAACACACACACACACACACACACACACACACACACACACACACACACACACACACACACACACACACACACACACACACACACACACACACACACACACACACACACACACAATTGCGCAATCCTCGTGAATCTGACGCCAACCTTGTCCATCTGCGCTCCCCAGTCCATCTCCGGGGCGCCATCCACGTCCGTGTACGGCAGGCCTAACGCCGTGGCGTGGCGGTTTTGACTACTCGCATCCCGCACCGAACCTCCTCGCCTCCTGCCTCTACCCCTTTCTCAGCGGGTCACACCGGTAACAGTTCCACCTTGTCGGGGTTCAGTTTCTGTCCCGATCCCCTGGCAAAGGTGTGCATGCTCGCCAGGAAATGCCCGTGTGTGTGTTTAGAATTGCAACCCGCCCGCGTGTGTGTGTGTGTGTGTGTGTGTGTGTGTGTGTGTGTGTGTGTGTGTGTGTGTGTGTGTGTGTGTGTGTGTGTGTGTGTGTGTGTGTGTGTGTGTGTGTGTGTGTGTGTGTGTGTGTGTGTGTGTGTGTGTGTGTGTGTGTGTGTGTGTGTGTGTGTGTGTGTGTGTGTGTGTGTGTGTGTGTGGTGTGTGTGTGTGTGTGTGTGTGTGTGTGTGTGTGTGTGTGTGAATCGTTACATATCTGCCGGGCCGACACTGGCCGGGGGCGCTAACCCGCCCCATACGGGAGACCGCCGAAGCACTTTCCCCGGATACGGGGGAAAGGGGCGTAAGGGGCCTCTGTCCCCTCGCTCTCAACCTAGGGCGCGTGCCAGATCCCCGAGGATCGGTGACCGCTGTGCCCCCTCAAGGGAGTGGGCGAAGGCCCATCCCGGGCGGTCTGCGCCTCGCAGTCCGCTGTTCAACCTCCTCAAGTCCTTGCAGCACCCAGGGCGCGTTTCGGAGGCGCGCCCCTGCTTGGTGCGGTAAAACTAGCCTGGTCCCGCGTCCTAACCTAATCGTAATAGCTAGGGTTGCACCCTTCGGCAGGCCTGCCTGCCCAGCTGAGCCAGAGCGAGGCGGCTCGCACGCGTCAGGCCTTGCTGGGTCCGGGTATGCAGTCGGGTGCTCCATGATGGGGCTATGGTTTGCACAAGGCAGCACATCACCACGCAAGCTTCCCTGTCGTACACCCCTTCCCGTCGCAAGCGGCCCTCGCCTACACGTCCCGCTCGCTGCCAACTCCCACTGGTCGGGCCCGACCCTCCTCGGGCACCCTCGGATCCCCATCGTGCCCGGAAGTGGGCTTCCCTAGTCCCAATCCCTACCCCCTAGCGTCTCGCGCTGCTGTCTATCCATCACGAGTCTACGTCTACTGGCTGCACGCAGCGGATCCGGCCGTCCACCACCGATAGGATTGGGTGGTCCGGTCCCACCCCCTCCCATCCCCGTCGCGGTCGGCCCAGTTCTGCGAAACTGGCCACCCGCTGCCAGAACTCCATGACTGCGCGCGCCTTAGCTACATCAACCGGCGACGGGGCAGCCGGCGCCCCCGGCACGGGCTGTGCGCCGCCGTGGAGGGTCGCTGCACGTAACCCCACCCTCGCCCGCTCCATGGCCGTCAGCGCCGCTAGGGCAACGATGTCCCAAACCCCTTGCTGTACCCCCTGTGGCGGCTCAGCCAGCCACACGTTGGCTCGGGTGATGGGGCCCGGAACGTGTACCCCGATCTGCTGTATCACTGCCTGAGCGACCGGGCATGCCCAGAAATGGTGTGCCCGTGGTGAACACGGGTGGGGCCCCGCACCGCCGTACTGTGTGTGTGTGTGTGTGTGTGTGTGTGTGTGTGTGTGTGTGTGTGTGTGTGTGTGTGTGTGTGTGTGTGTGTGTGTGTGTGTGTGTGTGTGTGTGTGTGGTGTGTGTGTGTGTGTGTGTGTGTGTGTGTGTGTGTGGTGTGTGTGTGTGTGTGTGTGTTGTGTGTGTGTGTGTGTGTGTGTGTGTGTGTGTGTGTGTGTGTGTGTGTGTGTGTGTGTGTGTGTGTGTGTGTGTGTGTGTGTGTGTGTGTGTGTGTGTGTGTGTGTGTGTGTGTGTGTGTGTGTGTGTGTGTGTGTGTGTGTGTTGTGTGTGTGTGTGTGTGTGTGTGTGTGTGTGTGTGTGTGTGTGTTGTGTGTGTGTGTGTGTGTGTGTGTGTGTGTGTGAATCGTTACATATCTGCCGGGCCGACACTGGCCGGGGGCGCTAACCCGCCCCATACGGGAGACCGCCGAAGCACTTTCCCCGGATACGGGGGAAAGGGGCGTAAGGGGCCTCTGTCCCCTCGCTCTCAACCTAGGGCGCGTGCCAGATCCCCGAGGATCGGTGACCGCTGTGCCCCTCAAGGGAGTGGGCGAAGGCCCATCCCGGGCGGTCTGCGCCTCGCAGTCCGCTGTTCAACCTCCTCAAGTCCTTGCAGCACCCAGGGCGCGTTTCGGAGGCGCGCCCCTGCTTGGTGCGGTAAAACTAGCCTGGTCCCGCGTCCTAACCTAATCGTAATAGCTAGGGTTGCACCCTTCGGCAGGCCTGCCTGCCCAGCTGAGCCAGAGCGAGGCGGCTCGCACGCGTCAGGCCTTGCTGGGTCCGGGTATGCAGTCGGGTGCTCCATGATGGGGCTATGGTTTGCACAAGGCAGCACATCACCACGCAAGCTTCCCTGTCGTACACCCCTTCCCGTCGCAAGCGGCCCTCGCCTACACGTCCCGCTCGCTGCCAACTCCCACTGGTCGGGCCCGACCCTCCTCGGGCACCCTCGGATCCCCATCGTGCCCGGAAGTGGGCTTCCCTAGTCCCAATCCCTACCCCCTAGCGTCTCGCGCTGCTGTCTATCCATCACGAGTCTACGTCTACTGGCTGCACGCAGCGGATCCGGCCGTCCACCACCGATAGGATTGGGTGGTCCGGTCCCACCCCCTCCCATCCCCGTCGCGGTCGGCCCAGTTCTGCGAAACTGGCCACCCGCTGCCAGAACTCCATGACTGCGCGCGCCTTAGCTACATCAACCGGCGACGGGGCAGCCGGCGCCCCCGGCACGGGCTGTGCGCCGCCGTGGAGGGTCGCTGCACGTAACCCCACCCTCGCCCGCTCCATGGCCGTCAGCGCCGCTAGGGCAACGATGTCCCAAACCCCTTGCTGTACCCCCTGTGGCGGCTCAGCCAGCCACACGTTGGCTCGGGTGATGGGGCCCGGAACGTGTACCCCGATCTGCTGTATCACTGCCTGAGCGACCGGGCATGCCCAGAAATGGTGTGCCCGTGGTGAACACGGGTGGGGCCCCGCACCGCCGTACTGTGTGTGTGTGTGTGTGTGTGTGTGTGTGTGTGTGTGTGTGTGTGTGTGTGTGTGTGTGTGTGTGTGTGTGTGTGTGTGTGTGTGTGTGTGTGTGTGTGTGTGTGTGTGTGTGTGTGTGTGTGTGTGGTGTGTGTGTGTGGTGTGTGTGTGTGTGTGTGTGTGTGTGTGTGTGTGTGTGTGTGTGTGTGTGTGTGTGTGTGTGTGTGTGTGTGTGTGTGTGTGTGTGTGTGTGTGTGTGTGTGTGTGTGTGTGTGTGTGTGTGTGGTGTGTGTGTGTGTGTGTGTGTGTGTGTGTGTGTGTGTGTGTGTGTGTGTGTGTGTGTGTGTGTGTGTGTGTGGGTGTGTGTGTGTGTGTGTGTGTGTGTGTGTGTGTGTGTGTGTGTGTGTGTGTGTGTGTGTGTGTGTGTGTGTGTGTGAATCGTTACATATCTGCCGGGCCGACACTGGCCGGGGGCGCTAACCCGCCCCATACGGGAGACCGCCGAAGCACTTTCCCCCGGATACGGGGGAAAGGGGCGTAAGGGGCCTCTGTCCCCTCGCTCTCAACCTAGGGCGCGTGCCCGATCCCGAGGATCGGTGACCGCTGTGCCCCCTCAAGGGAGTGGGCGAAGGCCCATCCCGGGCGGTCTGCGCCTCGCAGTCCGCTGTTCAACCTCCTCAAGTCCTTGCAGCACCCAGGGCGCGTTTCGGAGGCGCGCCCCTGCTTGGTGCGGTAAAACTAGCCTGGTCCCGCGTCCTAACCTAATCGTAATAGCTAGGGTTGCACCCTCCGGCAGGCCTGCCTGCCCAGCTGAGCCAGAGCGAGGCGGCTCGCACGCGTCAGGCCTTGCTGGGTCCGGGTATGCAGTCGGGTGCTCCATGATGGGGCTATGGTTTGCACAAGGCAGCACATCACCACGCAAGCTTCCCTGTCGTACACCCCTTCCCGTCGCAAGCGGCCCTCGCCTACACGTCCCGCTCGCTGCCAACTCCCATTGGTCTGGCCCGACCCTCCTCGGGCACCCTCGGATCCCCATCGTGCCGGAAGTGGGCTTCCCTAGTCCCAATCCCTACCCCCTAGCGTCTCGCGCTGCTATCTATCCATCACGAGTCTACGTCTACTGGCTGCACGCAGCGGATCCGGCCGTCCACCACCGATAGGATTGGGTGGTCCGGTCCCACCCCCTCCCATCCCCGTCGCGGTCGGCCCAGTTCTGCGAAACTGGCCACCCGCTGCCAGAACTCCATGACTGCGCGCGCCTTAGCTACATCAACCGGCGACGGGGCAGCCGGCGCCCCCGGCACGGGCTGTGCGCCGCCGTGGAGGGTCGCTGCACGTAACCCCACCCTCGCCCGCTCCATGGCCGTCAGCGCCGCTAGGGCAACGATGTCCCAAACCCCTTGCTGTACCCCCTGTGGCGGCTCAGCCAGCCACACGTTGGCTCGGGTGATGGGGCCCGGAACGTGTACCCCGATCTGCTGTATCACTGCCTGAGCGACCGGGCATGCCCAGAAATGGTGTGCCCGTGGTGAACACGGGTGGGGCCCCGCACCGCCGTACTGTGTGTGTGTGTGTGTGTGTGTGTGTGTGTGTGTGTGTGTGTGTGTGTGTGTGTGTGTGTGTGTGTGTGTGTGTGTGTGTGTGTGTGTGTGTGTGTGTGTGTGTGTGTGTGTGTGTGTGTGTGTGTGTGTGTGTGTGTGTGTGTGTGTGTGTGTGTGTGTGTGTGTGTGTGTGTGTGTGTGTGTGTGTGTGTGTGTGTGTGTGTGTGTGTGTGTGTGTGTGTGTGTGTGTGTGTGTGTGTGTGTGTGTGTGTGTGTGTGTGTGTGTGTGTGTGTGTGTGTGTGTGTGTGTGTGTGTGTGTGTGTGTGTGTGTGTGTGTTACAATCGTTACATATCTGCCGGGCCGACGCTGGCCGGGGGCGCTAACCCGCCCCATACGGGAGACCGCCGAAGCACTCCTCTGATGAGGAGGGGCGTAGTCCACTTAGTCCACACTGTACCGCCCATCGAGGGGGGTACTCACCGCCTACCGTAATCGTCGCAGGACTGCGTCCACCTGATAGTCCATTAGCCAGCTCAACTAGCCCAGGTGCCTACAGCCCCCTTGCCACCAGACGCATGCTCTACAGCCGCGTTATTTGACTACCACCAGGCACGCACACCAGCGCCTGTACACCCTTATCATCGCAGGAGCGCTGCGGTCCTGTAGTCCTTCAACCATCTGACTATTCAGAGGCCCAGGGGCCAGCCACTCCTCATTCCACTGTACACACGCTGTCAGTAGCGCTGTATATGTCCGCCGAGGCATAGTCGCCTCCTTGAAGCCCAGTCTTGGCTCCAGCAGCTCCTCCAAGGCCGCCGCTTGTCCAGGGATCCATCCCTCTACACCCCGACCTATTTCATCCGGGGACCGACGATGGGATTCGAACCCATATCTACCGCTAGAACGTTGCCGCCCGGAGTCGAACCTAGGACCTTGCAACCTCTACGCCGGTGCTCTACCAATTGAGCTACGCCGGTTGTGTGTGTGTGTGTGTGTGTGTGTGTGTGTGTGTGTGTGTGTGTGTGTGTGTGTGTGTGTGTGTGTGTGTGTGTGTGTGTGTGTGTGTGTGTGTGTGTGTGTGTGTGTGTGTGTGTGTGTGTGTGTGTGTGTGTGTGTGTTATCAAAGAGAAAAGCTGAGCCGCGAATAAGCAGACCCGTGTCCAGCAATGCAACCGACGACTGAGACCGAGACCAGAGTTACCAATATGCCAGGGCGAAATATGTCGTCCATAAGGAGTCCCAAGGTGGTGTAGGCCGTGATGCTGCAGCGCCCCGTATCGTTGTCGAGCGCCGGTGGGCGCCGGGACGCCAGCAGAAGCAGCGGCTATGACGTCGTAGGCTAATGCAGATGAAAACTCTACTAAGCTACCTACTGATCCTAAGGTGCAGCAAAAGCAGGGGCGTATGCGTCAACAGCGCGTGCAATGCCGACAGCAAGCAAGTGCCCGGCACAACCGTCCCAGCCCGTGCAGAAGGAAAAGATACTGACCTGAATGCAGAAACGGGAGCACCAAGCGAAGCAGCACCGTCAGTGGTTAGCGAAGCGAAGTCGGAGGACATGCAAGGCGAATGGCAAGACAGGGACACACGTGAGCGCGACGGTCCTAAAAGTGGTTAGTAAGAAGGAAAAAACGAGCAAAGCAAATGGAATACAGAGATGCGGGTGCCGAATTTGCAGTGATGTGTCGGGTACGAACGCGGTCAACGGCCGTCACAGCGCAGGGGCAAAGAACTAATAGCAGATGCTGCGGACTGCCGGCGTGCGGACTCTCACAGAGCTCCCCACTACGCCGGAAGCCCAAGCGCGCAAATGCAGGCTGCGCGCCGGGGATGCAGTTGGGCGGCGGGTGGGGGGCAACCGGGGGCAATAACAGGCGCAGGGGCAGCGGGGGCAACCACCGGCGCAGGGGCAACAACAGACGCAAGGGCAAGAACAGGCGCCGGGGGCACGCGGGCGGGAGAAACCCAGGTGTGGCGCGTCCAAGAAAGACACCACGTAGACGACCCGCCACGGCTGCAGCGGGGACGCGAAAAGCTCGCGGTGGTCGACGGCTGACAAGAAGCTGGCGCGCTGCGCAAGGATGGCCGCCACGATGGGGTTGGGTGTCGGGTTGGCGGGGCTGATCACTCCCTGAACGCGCGTCGTAACACGCGCGCGTGGCTCCAGTGCCTCGGCGACCACCGTTGCGTTTAGCTCCTCCGCGCGCGCCTGGAAGGCTTCGAGTTCCTGCAGCCTGTGGGCCATGCGTGTGCACCTAACACGCGCCTAGGAGGACCCCCGCACCGCGACAAACCGGAAACCAGGAAAAGAAGAAACGTTGGGTGAGCGCCGGCGAGGTTAAGGACGAGCGGCTTGCTGGCTGATTGACTTGCTGCTCCACCCACAATGGCAGCGAAACGCCGTCGGCCCAGAGCGAGCTGCTGCTACCCGTGACCGCACCCGGGAGCTGCCCCAGGGAAGCCAGGGTGATATTTGTGTGTTATCAAAGAGAAAAGCTGAGCCGCGAATAAGCAGACCCGTGTCCAGCAATGCAACCGACGACTGAGACCGAGACCAGAGTTACCAATATGCCAGGGCGAAATATGTCGTCCATAAGGAGTCCCAAGGTGGTGTAGGCCGTGATGCTGCAGCGCCCCGTATCGTTGTCGAGCGCCGGTGGGCGCCGGGACGCCAGCAGAAGCAGCGGCTATGACGTCGTAGGCTAATGCAGATGAAAACTCTACTAAGCTACCTACTGATCCTAAGGTGCAGCAAAAGCAGGGGCGTATGCG